>JAIQCU010001196.1:9130-25938 GCA_022114935.1 Leptestheria dahalacensis | reverse complement strand
TAGATAGATAGATAGATAGATAGATAGATAGATAGATGGATGATAGATAGATAGATAGAGAGATAGATAGATAGATAGATAGATAGATAGATAGATAGATAGATAGATAGATAGATGGACAGACAGACAGACAGATGGATAGAAAGAGATTCGTCTATTTTCATGAACATGATTTGTTCTTTTTCTAAACAGATTCTCTTGAAAACTATAATCATTTATAGATTAGCTTATTTTTAAAAGCCTTGATATAATCTGTTATCCAGCATATTTAAGTTAATGTTAAAATGATGAACAGTTCTTCGGTTTTCTGGCGTTTCCTTCGCAACAAACGGTTTAAATGGCTTCCATTCTTCAATTGGTAAAGAATGAAGAGACCGAGGGGGATTCTTCTCTTTTTCTCACACATTTTAAATGGAAGGGGGAACGAGAAGAGGGTATTGCCTGAAGAATGCGGCTTGGCAAGAAAAACCGTTTAAATGTCTTGCAAGGGTTTCCCCAGTGACCCCGCGGCGAGTAACCGACGCCGATGACGGAACAAGACGCGTAACATGGGGGGACGGAGACGCGTGTCTCCTTTATTCTTTTCTTAGTTTATTCTTCGAAACGAAAAAGGGACAGTCTATACCATATCGGGCAGTCCTGAAAGATAGATAGTTATACAGATGGATAAATAGAAAGAAAGAAAGAAAGAAAGAAAGATAGATAGATAGATAGATAGATAGATAGATAGATAGATAGATAGATAGATAGATAGAGAGATAGATAGATAGATAGATAGATAGATAGATAGATAGATAGGATAAAAGGCTCTCTTTATGTTGTCTTTTCTTTGACCCATATTATTGCGAGGGTTTCCTACGAGTCGTTTTACGCGGCGTCCTTTTAAAGAGATGCCCCGAGGCGGTAACCGACGCAACGCGACGCGGCAGATGCACCAACCTTCTTCCCCTGCTGTTCTTCTCACATTCTCCTTTTTCTCCTTCTTCTTCAACGTGGGTCGTTTCCTTTTAAATGGCCTGTACTTGACGCATGTAACAATGAACCATGTCAATGAAAAGACGCTGGTGGAAGAAGACGCGTGGCGTCCCTTTAAACCGATATGCCCTCCGGTTATAACGGACGTCTTGGATGCTTTAACAATGGGTGAAGTTGCTGACATGTCGGTTTCGGTGTGTGATAATGTTATTTCAAGATAATTTTGAAGTATGTTGAACTTAATGTCGAGATTGGTTTTGTCCGTCTTGGAGTTTAAATGAAAATTGAGGTTTGACGTTATTGGACTGAGTTGAGTCGTGTTAGGTTTAAACTAAGTTGAGTTGGGTAAACTGAACTGAGTCAATTGAACGGGGTTGAGTCGACTTAAATACTTAGTTGATTAAAGTCGAATTGAATTTTAAGTTGAATCGAATTAAGTTGAGTTGGGTTGAGTTTGGTTGAGCTTGGTTGACTTGAGTTGAGTTGAGTTGGGTTGGGTTGAGTTGGGATGGGTTGAGTTGAGTTGAGTTGGGTTGAGTTGAGTCGAGTTGGGTTGGGTTGGGTTGAGTTGGGTTGAGAAGTTGAGTTGGGTTGAGAAATTGAGTTGAGTTGGGTGAATTAGTATAAGCTAAGCATAATTTGAACTCAGAACTGAGTCGAGTCCAGTTAAGTTGAATTGGATTAATAGTTAATCTAGTCGAGTCATTTTAAAAATTAAGTTAAAGATATGGGTTCAGTGAAAAACCACAAATTTGGTCAACCAGTTAAAATTTAAACATGACACTCATGAATCTGAATCTGTTATTTAATGTCAAAACTATCAAGTTTTTGCAATTTTAATATAGTCGATTGAATTAACTTTTACATTGAAATTTAAACTAATTTGTATAGGCTATTCAAATTAACGATATGCAACGGACTTTAGAAAACGGACTGCAAATTGATGCATAGGGGGTTCTCCTTTTCAAACGACAAAAGCCAAAGTGACACGCGACAAAGGACTTGTTACTGAAAAGACGTTTCAAGACGCGTGGCGTCCCTTTAAATTCTCTCCGCCCCGAGGCTATAACGGACGCCTTGTGATATTCCTTGCGTTAAACTTTTTCACCGCAATAGCCTGGGCGACGTAATAACTAGGATAATCTGACATAATGAATGACGAAATCAAATTTAAAATTGTGTAAGTTTTATAACTATAACTATAGAGAATCAGAAACATTTAAGGTTTCTAGCTGTTCTAGTGAGTTCCAATAAACTTCCATTAAGTTTGAGTAAGTGTAAGTAAGTTGAAGTAAGTTGAAGTAAGTTGAAGTAAGTTGAAGTAAGATCAGTAAGTTCCAGTGAGCTCCAGCAAGTTCCAGTAAGTTCCAATACGTTCGAGCAAGTTCCGTTCAGTCTGATTAATTTCCACTGAGTTCCATCAAGTCGTTCCATTAAGTTTCAGTAAGTAAGTTAAGTAAGTTCCAGTAAACTCCAGTACTCCATTAAGTTCCGGTAAGTTCCAGTAAGTTTTAGTAAGTTCCAGTAAGTTACATTAAGCCCAGTAAGTTCCAGTAAGCTCTAGTTTCAGTAAGTATCAATAATCTCCTCCATTAAGTTCCGCTAAGTTCCAGTAAGTTCCAGTAAGGAAGTTCCAGTAAGTTCGTGTAAGTTTCAGTAAGTAAGCTAAGTGAGTTCCAAACACATAAGAGACTCCTTTCAATAGAATAATAGATGTCATCAACAAATAAGGAAATATTGTCTATTTAAAAAAAAAATGCCGGCGAATCATTTCCGCATGACGACGGTTGGCGACGAGTCCGAAATGTGATGACGTCATGTTGTGTGGACAAAAAGGTTCGTAAGCCCTAGAAAAGTCAAACCCCCCTGTCCATGGTGATACAACGACATTGGCAACATGTGTCAAAAAGTGAATTAAACAGAGTGAGGCTAGTTTGCTAGTGTCAAACATCTATAGAATTTTCCCTAGGAGAATTTTCGACGGCGGCGGCACCGAGATGCACACCTGCCGTTCCTCTTCCTTCATCAGTTTTTAATCAGTGTTGATAATTTCATATTAGGATAGTTATATGAATCTGCCATGGTTTCTTTGAAATCGTAAGAAGCCAACATGAAATTCAACATTGTCTGAATCGGTTCCACATCCATTTCTGAACATGATTTTCTTCAAACTTTAGTCACTTCATTAATTTCTGAATAGTTCATATTATGTTTCATATCATTGGAATTATAAATTAGATTATACTTAATCAATCTTAATACTAGTATTTCACTGTTATTCAAACTATCCAGATAATATTACGATGATGGACTTGGAAGTTAAAACATTCAAACAGACGGGACAGAAAATCTCGACCGTTTTGTCTCTGCACAAAGGGGAACAACAAGTCTTCCAAGAAAACCGTTGTTGGAAAAAAATCCGACTTCCTTCCTGTGTTGCCTTGAGGATGGAGGGAAAGGGGGGGGGGAGGATATAAACCGTACAAGACGCTTTTGTTGTCTGTTTGATATCTGCCCCCCTCTTGTGCGGAACTAATAACAAACGACCGCTGGCAAGACAACTAAATTGAAATTTCCGTTTCTAAACAGCTACCTAGATTTATCCAAGAAAACTCCGGTCTCCGCCTCAGACACTTGTTGCTCTAGTACCCTAGTATTTTCTGCTATCAACAAGGAGCAGCCGTGTTTCCGGACCCCGGTTGTATATCCTGCTGACACCTTATGGGAATCATATAAAAGTTTTCCAGATCGCCCAACTTGTGTATGTTGATAATGTCGTGTCGACATTATGTTGTTGTGTTTGGATGCGCGTATTGTGATGGTGTTTTGGTTGGGGTTTGAGTGATTAAGGAGTTTGATTAAGAGGTGATGGTAATGTCAGTGTCGTGTCGATATCGTGTCGTGTTCGTCAAGTATCAAGTCGAATTTGCGATGATACGCGATAGATATTTGGGAAACGTATCTACGTGTTTGTTGTGTTTGACCAAACGATATGTCGTATTTCTGTGGAATATTCTTGAAGGTTTGGTTGAGTTTGAGTGATAAATGTCGGTGTCGCGCCAAGCTGATGTCGTGTTCTTAAATTAATGTCTATTTTGTGGTGATTCACGACATGTTGTTGTTTTTCGATTATCTTAAGGAATGAAGATATGTTTGACATGCTTGACAGTGTTGTGATAATGTTATGAGACAACAACATATTGATTTGCGAACTTTGTAGTTTAGCTAGCTTGATTGGCGCAACAGTACATTGACTGAAATGTCGGTGTCATGACGTTGTGTTCGCAGAATGACAAGTCGATTTCATAAAAGTGCGACAAATTGTTGGCTTAAAGTAAGGGGTCGAGTTAAACAAAGACGTGATTGTCATGTTAATATTTTAACAGAGATACACGTATTCATGGTATTGTCTTGTTGAAAATGTCGTGTCTCTTGTCGGATTCAATTCAAATGTCAGTTGCATGGTTCGACAAGTCAAAATGTCTCGTTGTTTTGGTAACAAGATGACGATTAGCACTGTCGTGCCTGCGATATTGTCTGTTTGTTTAGATATGGGTGACAGACGATTGGCGTCAGATGTCGTGTTTGACTAATGACAAGTCGGTTTCACAGTGCGACAAATTGTTGGCCTTAAGTAAGAGGCCAAGTTACACAACGAAATGTTATTGTCGCAATTATTTTAATAGAGAAACATGTTTGCATGACATTGTCGTACTGTCAATGTCGTGTCTTGTTGGATTCAAGGTATGGTTTGACAAGTCAATACATGTCTCGTCGCTTTGGTAACAAAGATGATGATTACCATTGTCGCATATTTGGTTGGATTTGGGTGACAGACAATTGAGATCTGATGTCGTGTTTGTCGTACGACAAGTTGGTTCAACATTAGTCCTAACGGATTCGTCCAACTCTTGAGTTGACATATTGTCGCGATCTTCCATCTACAAAGAGAAACTGCATAAGATAAGGACTTCATGGTTTTTTGCTTGTATCTTCCAAACTTATGCCCATATAACAATGAAAATTTGCACGAAATACTAGCTTGGATACTAAAATCTAACTATAAATTTTCAGAAGATTCGAGCGATTAGTTTTGCTGTTATTAAATGCCAAAGTCTGGAGCGAACTTGTGAACTCTTGTTAATGAATCGCTTATGGCACCCACGTTTTCAAAGATATAGCAACCAAAAAAATACCAAGTGTAGATCTGATAGTACTTTATCCACTCTTTAAGTTTCATTGGAATCGGATGGTTAGTTTAGCCGGAATAAAATCCTAAAGTTAACAAGATCCATCATATCCTACCATTCAGAAATATCATCAATGAATAATTCTCATTGTTTGTGTGGTAGGGGAAAACGGGAGAGAATTTAGACCGTGATGGACATTGTCTAATCTGCAGGCTGGGAAAAGAATGTTTCACCGTGCTGGTCAATGAGTTTTACGGTCCGTAGAGACGAAGGGGAAATGGAAACTTCCTTCCTTCCGCTTTTTTTAACCTCTGTTCTCCCTTCCGTTTTCCACGGACTGTGGCATGTCAAAGCAAGCCGAGGATTCTCGACATTTGCGACTTTTTTTCAAGAGGATGTTGCGATTGTTCATTTAAAAAATTCTCAATTTTTTTCTCACTGGAATACGATTGGGTTTCGACATTCTGAACTCCATTCCGTTGATGACTGTGTATTCAGAATTCAGTAAAAATTTGCGGTCGTTTTGATCCGGATCCGGCGTTGGGTGGAGACGAGATTTGTGTGTATGTGTGTCGCCCTAGTGACCATTCTTGTTTTTCCCACTGAAAATTAGAGAATCGGCCGGATATCCGTAAAAAGTGCCAGATCCCAGTCGGTGATATATTTCAGACTTTCCCACCTTTGCCAAGCTGGTTAGACTTGTCAATATGACCCTTAATGATCGATTATCTTGGCAATCGTCGATTTATATCCATCGATTGTTTCGATTGGTTGTTTGGGAACCATAACAGTATAGGATGATTGGGTGATAAATTGATTATAACTATTACAATACCGAATTAATTTTTAATTAATCTAATACGGTTTACACAGTCAGTGAATTAATTGGATAACGTAATTTGTAATTAATTATCTTTAAATTAAGAGGTTAAAGTTCGATATCTTTATTCAGGTATTAAATCGGATCAGAATGAACAGTTGGTGTAAACTTTGACATTTAATTCTGACCAAACTATTGGCCCCAGATCGCTGAAAATTTCAGGTTACGTAACTATTTTATACTACAATCACTGTGTAAATTTTGGTTCCTATCCAGCAAAATCTGTTTAAGATATAAGCAAAAAACTTGAATGACTTTATCTCTGTTGCTGATACCCTTTCCCGTATTTCAATCAAATTGGAGTAAATCTGTTGTATTCGACCTGGAAAGCCGTGAATTCGTACGAGTGCTCCAAAAGCCACGAAACAATACGTAAACCCAACAAACGAAGAAAGAAATGATTAAAGAGATATAAAACGGAGAAATGTAGACAGCAAAGCTAATAATGAGATTATCAAGTCGATATAGCCTTTCCCCTCGGGCATCTTTCATAGGGTTCATTAATACCCTATTAACTTTAATTCATTTCAAATTAAAATACCTCTAAGATTTGAACTATTATCAAGTGTTGATATTAGTTTAATTGAAGAATTAATTAACTTTTTTTAGAAAAATTTTAATTCCCACGCGTCTAAGATGTCGAGTGAGATTTGGTGTCGAGTCCTTTCCCAGTGATTTTCGATTTCTGCGGCTTCGGTTTGGTTCTCTTTTGCGGTTTGCAGTTCTCAGCATTCGATTTGGGTATCCACTGAAACCAGCTAAAGGCTTGTTGAGTTGAAATCAGCAGTAGTAAGTATACGAGTCAGTATCAAGTCAAATTAGTGAATAGTGTAATTAAGTATGCGGGTTACGGTTCTTAGTGCTCGATTCGATATCCACTGAAACCAACTAAAGGCTTGTTTAAGTGGAAATCAACAGTAGTAAGTATATGTGTCAGTATGAAATCAAAATAGTAAGTGGGAGCAGTGTAATTAAGTATGCGGGTTTACAGTTCTCAGCACTGAATTCGATTTTCATTGAAACCGACTAAAGTCCTGTTACATAATAATCAGCAGTAGTAAGTATATGAGTCAGTACCAGGTCAAATTAGTGAATTGTATTAGTGATTGGATATGAGTATTACTAAGTATGCGGGTTTACAGTTCTCAGCACTGAATTCGATTTCCCTTGAAACCGACTAAAGTCCTGTTACGTAATAATCAGCAGTAGTAAGTATATGAGTCAGTACCAATTCACAATAGTTAATCATATTAGTGATCTAATAAGAGTATTATTAAGTATGCGGGTTTACGAGTTCTCAGCACAAGATTCGATTTCCACTGAAACCATGAAAAGCCTGGTTAAGTAGAAATCAGCAGTAGTAAGTATATGAATCAGTATCAAATTAAGTATTAAGTGGGAGCAGTATAATTAAGTATGCGGGTTTACGGTTTTCAACACTCGATTCGATTTCCACTGAAACCATGAAAAGCTTGGTTAAGTAAAAATCAGCAGTCGTAAGTCTATGAGTCAGTATCAAATCACCAACATTGAGTATATAGTAATAGTGAATTAGCAGTAGTATGATTGAGTGAACTTGAATATATCTGAATGGGTTTTGTCCGGAAATGGAAATGGTGTGTAATTAAACATCTCGAGATGTCTTTTTTTGGAAAGGGATTTTTATCAAATCTTGACTGAGACCATGTGCTTCCTGTCCTCTCTTAAGGAGCGGCGGCACATAATTCGCCCAATTATCACTTACTCTTCAATTTAATTGCTGCTTCCATTAAAATGTCATTATTTAATCATTTATTCAGTTAGTTAGTTAGTTACTTATGGAAAATCTAGCAAATCCATCTGTACATGTACAGTCTAAGCAATACAAAAGGTTGTCTGCTGGGGAAAAGTTGATTGCTTATAGCACCCAAGTTTTCATAGATAGAAAAGCCAAAAAATTACCCACTATAAAACTAGTATTTTTTAATGTACTGATAAAGTTTCATGTAAATCGGCTTGTAAGTTTTTCTGGAATAAAATTCTAAAGATAAAGAGATCTACCATTTTCCATATGTCATTCAGAATCCTTTTTGTTTTTGCTCTTTGACTGTACAGATAAGATGTCGCTTAATACTACTGCTGATTTTAACGTAATTTAAATGGCCTTTTACGTATTACTTTCCCAATGACGTGAATTCGACTCGGAGGGGATGGAATATACGAGTTTCCTTGGACGGTTAAAGGGGAAGAAATGAAGATAATTGATGCAAATGAGCTTGAAGAGACGGGGGAGAACCGGGGTGGGAGGGGGGTTTGCATGGGGTTGAGGGGGTGTAGCACGAGGGTGAGGAGATTACACAACATATGGTGAATTGCTAATGACGTCACCTGGTTATCTGACTGTTTGAACTGGACCCCGGTTGTAAAGCTACACGACAAAGTGGACGCAGTTATTATGGCAAACAAAGGTCTTTCCACCTTACAGGGTTGAGAATTACTTGAGAATCACTTGAGAATTGCTTGAGAATCAGTCGAGAATTGCTTAAGTATTGCTTGAGAATCACTTGATAATCACTTGAGGATTACTTGAGAATCACTTGATAATCACTTGAGGATTAATTGAGAATTGCTTGAGGATTACTTGAGAATTGCTTGAGAATTGCTTATTTTGCATCATTGGTATATCCCTTGATGGATCAATAAAGAACAGTTTCCTTGTTATGCTCTTATTCTTGATTACTTCATCCACCTGAGAATCACTTGAGAATTAGTCGAGAATCACTTGAGGATTGCTTGATAATTACTTGATAATCACTTGAAGATTACTTGAGAATTGCTTATTTTGGATCATTGGTAATATCCCTTGAACGATTCATAAAGATCAGTTTCCTTGTTATATGTTACTATTCTTGATTCAACTTCATTCACCTCAGTATCACTTGAGAATCAGTTGAGAATCACTTAAGATTTGCTTATTATTAGATCATTATAAGTGTATCCCTTAAATAATTATACAGTGACAACTCTACTTCCACACCGAGTATGTATTCTTGTTTCAAAAAGGAATCTTGATCTAAGATTCCTGTTCTGTGATTCTCGACTTCAGGCGTGCCGGTATCAAGTGAACCTTTCGTCTGCTGTACACGATAGATTTTGTCTTGTGTGTTTTATAACGACAACAAAGAAGCAAGGGATTAAGTAGGACCAACAGTAGAGGAAGACGAAAACGAGGGGGTATCCATGTCTTGTTGCAGTTTTGAGACAAACTTGAGACGGAAGTGGGTTGGTTTCTAGACATCTATAATTAAAAGAAGTATAAAAAGAAAAGAGGGATAAGAACACGCGAAGCGACGGAAATGAATTAGACCGTCACTGGATCACGCAAACCATTTGATACCCGACATTACAAACCAGTCTTAATGTTTCCACAGTGAAGGAATAGAAATAAAAGAAAGAAGAAAATGAAAAGGTGACTTTTTTTTGTCTGAATGAAAACAGTTTGTACCTGGTTGTATGGCCGTGGTCATTTTGATGTGATGGAGCGACATGTAATCCGCGAAGAATGGTGAAAAAGACCGGACGGTTTTTGTAATCCTGTTGAAATCTGTCTGTTTATCTATCTATCTATCTATCTATCTATCTAGCAATCTATCTATCTATCTATGGGTCTATCTGTCTATCTGTCTATCTATCTATCTATCTATCTATCCGTTCATTTAACTGTCTAACTATCTCTCTATCTAACTATGTAGCTCTCTAACTCTTTAACTTTTTATCTGCCTATGTAATGAACTATCTAGCTAGCTGTCTAAATATGTCTGTCTATCTGTTGCCTCTCGGTCTGTCTATCTATCTATCTGTCTGTCAGTCCTGTCTCTTTGTCCTTCTGTTTACCTATCAATACACCTATCTACCTATCTACCTATCGACCTATCTAATCATTTATTTATCTCTCTATCTATTCTATCTATCCATCTATCTATTAGAAAGGAACAATATTACTACGGAAAAGAAACAATATACGGTTAGTAGTTTACATAATTATGCCAATAGTACAATTTAATAACTGGCAACGCTGTTATCTTTTCTGAAGGAAACAAAGGGTTTCAAATTCAAAGTCGTCCAAGAAATATTTCTGTTGAAGAATGCAATTTCGTAAACACTGATACTTCAAATTCCATTCCATGGTTTTTATATATTTCCTTTTGTATTGTTACATCATGCTTCCATATTGCCAAGTTGTAGCTCGGATAGATTAACAAATCGTTGTAATTACTGCTTACTGAATGCGGAAAAATATATGTCAATCTGGCAACGCCGCATTGTTTACAAATCAATTAGCTCCTCTGTTTTTCTTTTCGGTGACGCATGAAACCCAAGTAGAAATGTTTGCGGTTGCGTGTTTAGTTATCAGTTGAGTCGAATAAGGGGCGTTTTCTTGAGTCGGTTACTCGAAAAGGAGAGCAACACCGCCCCTTGAAGCGTTTTCTCGATTCAATTTCGCCTCCGTCTTATGTTTCCGAATCGGGACGCATAATCTTGTTACCAAGTAACGCACATTGCCCGCACACACACACACACACACACGCACGTCATAGCCGTTACTTGATATTCCACTTTTGATGATAAAGATCCCGCTTACTCTCTACTTTTCAGTACGGTGAAGTTAATTGGAATCTCCCCGGCAAGTCTGGTTAACCCGTCGGACCGGCGTGCGAAGAGCCCCGTCGACACCGACTCCACGGGACGGGTCGAGACGGACGACTCGAGTTTGTCTCGTATGAAAACACCTGTCTTATTTCAATAAGATATAACTGTGATTATAGTTACTGTAATTAGTATCATGGTTGACAAGTGCGGGTATAGGCAAGGGATTTTTCCCATTTAGAAAAACGTAATCTTACGTAAACTTGTAATTAATTAAAAAGAGAGCGAGAGTAAAAATCGACCGCCGGTGCTGGACCACACCCGTCCATCAGTGCATATAACCTTTTATCGCCAGGTCTTTAGGGACAACAATCTGCGCAAAGTCAACAGTCTCTCTTTAAAAAAATGAATTGCGTTTCCTGCTTTTCTATTAGAACTGGAAGTAGACGTATACGGGTACCTTAATTAATCTTGACTTATGGTTGTGATTACAGGGTATTTACCGCGGGGTAATTGATCTGCCAGGTAAAGTAATCGGGTCGTTATATCGAGTTATGGTGAAGCGCGGTGAATCGGTCAGCAGTGCATCAGTGGCGCGTTTCATGAATCTTGTATCACGTGTCGTGTGGGAGACACAGGAGTCAAGGTGGAATGAAATTAACTTGTTGGGACAAAGAGGTGGACAGTGCCAGTGCATAAGTGATGTGCACCAAGCAATCGTTCGCTCCCCCCCCCCCTCCCTTGCACCGCGATTTCCAGCCAAGACCTAAAAACGGTCATAATTTGAAAATGTTATCCATGAATTAATAGCTGTCAAAGAATTAAAAACAAGAATCATTAATGTATTTAAATTTAATTCAATTATGTTCCTTTTTAGAAATGCCCCGCCGAGCAAGAGGACAAGATAGTTGACTTGGCAACTCCCCTGCGTGGTATCTGTTTGAAAAGCCGATGATGGATATCGATTAAAGATCGGACGTTGGACCAATCATCCCTTCTGCTTCCCAGTCACTGGTAACAGCGGGCCAATATCCGCGTAATTCAAGTTTCATCATCGGAGAATGGATCGCGTTAGTAATGCAACAACGTGCTAAAGGAAGGGAGACTAAATGGCAACAGCACAATTGTTGTAAGAACACGCAGATAACCACGCCACATTAGCCATCGGAAGGAAAAGGATACCAGGTTTCCCTTGTACTGGCCCCGCACATGTACGATAAAGGGCTCCACAGTTCTCTGCCCGTATCTTTGAAAGTTATTTCCGTAAAGCGATGAAATTTTACACGGAATACAACCTTATGCACAGGAACGCAAGTGTAAATTTTCAGGCAAATCGAAGCAATAGTTTGGCTGGTATTGAATGTTGAAGTTTGAAGCGGCGCGCCTTTTTCATATGTTGGTAGATTGCACGCTGGCCAACTCAAACGTATGTCACGTAGCGTGACTGAGAGGATCCCAAAACGCACTAGCAGAACCATCCGGAAGCTACTTCCGTCTTTTTACTTTCCCCCCTTTTTTCTAAATGTCCCGGTTGTATCCCATTCGGAAGTTTCCCCATCCGCACCTCCTTTTCCACATCCGATTTCATTTATCTTTCTATTATCTATTCATCTCTATTATATACAATATAGGTTCTGAATTTCCAGTTTTCAGTCGAACAGTGGTTTTCTTCACTGAACTTTTGGTTATAACATTCTGTACTTGCAAGTCGAATGTCGGATTTTCTGGACGTTAGCAAACAAACTGGTTCTATGGAAATTCAGTTAGCGAATCGAGTTCTATAATTTTCAGTCGTTTCTTCTTAATTTCAACTCTGAAAGTTAGACTGAATTATCCGTTGAAACTTATAGGGAAGGAGATTGTTCCGAGAGAAAGGGTTGCTGCTGCGGATGCCCGCGTCGTTTAAATCTCTTCATCGAAGAAACCTTAAACGATGGGGAAACTTGACGGAAACCAGAGAGATAGAGAGAGAGAGAGAGACCCCCCTGGATTTTTCGCCCTTTTTTACCTCGGTCCCTCTTTTTCATGCGGTCGACAAGTTTTTCCCATGAAGTACGCACGTATGAAATGCCCCCCCCCCTTATATCCTCCCACATGTAAGTATTAAAGGACACTTCCTGTACTTTATCAGGCAACCGCAGTTGATTCTATAAGCTTAAACAAAGGTATTTAAAAGAAACGCTGTGTAATCCATTATCTATTCAAGTTATCTTAACAATAGTTTACTTATATTAGCAACTGTTAACTAGTATTTGGTTAATAGAGTCATCAGGTTAGCAATACTTCGTGATTGTTATTGCAGATAAGCGCAGAATCCATGACTGTAGCAGTAGTATAATGCTACTGACACGACTGGATCAATTAACTTGGTTCAATTTTAAGACGATCATTGACCAAGATGAGCTTAAACTTATTGTTGTTATGTTCGTTGTTATAAAGTGTTAGGCTGTTGATGTTTATGTAATGTATGTCGGACATTCAACTTGATGACTTGCAGTAACAACTTAAGGGTTTAATGGCTGTACATAAAAGAATATCGCCACTTACAAATAGATTAAGTTATAATTAAGTGTTTTCAATGGTTAATTAATGCTATGCCTATTAGTGTACATGTCTGTTTTATAATCTTGAAACAGCAACCGTAGTTGATGATAACTTGATTCTAATTCTTCATTACTACTATTTTGCTATCTGAATATCTATCTATCTCTATCTATCTACCTATCTATCTATCTGCCTGTCTATCTGTCTATCTATCTATCTATCTATCTGTCTATCTATCTATCTATCTATCTATCCATCTGTCTATCTATCTCTCTGTCTGTCTATCTATCTATCTATCTATCCACCTATGTATCTTAACCACCATGAACGATCCAGACAATCAGTAATCAACCGCAAGGTCTTTCAATCCGCCTTCTTCATTGAATCCATGTAAACTTTTGGATGAACTCCCACATGTTTTGTAATTTCATATGTGACGCAAGTATAGTTCCATTAACGTATTCCCCACCTTTGACCGGGTGAATGGAGAGGTGGACCACGGGGCTATAGTCTGTCAAGAGAGCAGTTGTACAACATCCCACTTCCGCTGTGGCAGTGTGTGGACACTCCGCGGGAGGACTATTTTCCCAGGTAAAAGAGAACACACACACATACAGAGGAGGGAGGATAGACAGGCAAAGGGGGGAATGGCGAACATGCGTTTGCGGATGATGGAATATATATATTTTAATTTACATTGCGGTTGTTACTCTTCCGATTGGGCACACGCCCTCTGCACGGCAGTCCGAGTTTGACCAACGCCCTTTAATATATTCACGCTTCCCTTGACACACACACACACACGACACTTCAGATTTCCCTTTACATCATACACACAGAGTCCGCCAATTGCCTTATCACGCGTCAATTGACGTCAATGACGCCACCCGATCTTCCGAATTCCATTTAAGACTTCCTTCCACCCCTCCCCCCCCGGTAACGGCGCTAATAAGCCCCTTAGTTTATGTAAGCGTGATATGGAACGGGGTTAATCGATAACTAAGGGAAATTAATCGATAGTTGGCAGTCTTATGCCCGATTGTCGATTAGCTGAAACGGTATCGATTCCTATGAGATGATCGATTATCTAATTGCTAGTTTCAATTTCAGTTTTGCGTCGATATAAGAAAGGAAGACTAATAATCGATATCAGTTGATGTATCGATACATCGCTTATATGCAATTCATATCACAACCTTATGTCGTGTTTGTATGCAAACAACCAAAACCAAGGGCCAACCGTTGAAGAAGCCAACAAGCAACAATCAAACAACCGATCAACAAACAAACAGCGCCAACATACATACGATTAACAGCTAGACAAATCGAATCAGTAGTTTGAGTAGTTGACGAAAAGTATTACGTACTTTTCGACTGTCGATTCCAGTTACTTATCGAGTAACTGGAGTTATGTTAAGTTATCGATACTTAACTTTAATATGTTGTTGCTACATCGATAGGGCTGATGTTGTAGCTGTATCTCCTTATGTTATATTCCCTATGATTATGATATTATACATTATGTAATAGTTATTATAGATAATATATATATGTGTGTGTATTTGTTGATATATATATTCCTGATATATTTTTCTATATTAGTATTCAGATTATATTAATTTAACTATACTAGATTTTGATTGGGAACTAAGCGCCCACTGATGTTATATACCTGATTGAATTCTCGTTCAGCAGATCGATCAACAGTAGTTACGTTCACTTGTCGATGTATACCGTCCTTGAAACTTCAGTATATGTTTATTAATAATCAGGAGGTCTATGAATCAAGTTATTAACAAGTTATTGATAATTAGTCGAGTTGGTAATCAGTTTATTAATCAAGTTAAGTTTATAGACGATCCACTTTCGGGAGGGTATCATAATCCAAATCACACAAGGTTAAAACATCGATTGACAGATCTTGTTTACTAAATCGAGTCTGTTAATAACTATTCAACTATCGAAACTATCTGTCTATCTATCTATCTATTTATCTGTATGTATGTATCTATCTATCTATCTATCTATGTATCTATCTATCTATGTATCTATGTATCTATGTATCTATGTGTCTAACTATCTATCTGTCTATCTATCCATCTATCTGTATGTATCTATCTATCTATTTATATATCTAACTATCTATATATTTATCCACCTATCCGTCCATCTAGCCATCTATCTACCTATATATTTATCCACCTCACTATCTATCTATCTACCTACCTATCTATCCATCTATCTATCTATCCAACCATCTAACTCTCTATCTCTGACTGGCGAAAAAAACAAGATCCCTCAACGAGAAAGCTGAATGCGCGACCTTCACTTATTTCCCTAAACGCCACGATCTCTACTTTTAATAGTGAAGAAAAAAACCTAGTATTTTGTTATTTAAAAAAAAGGGCGCGAAAAGCTCTCGGTCAAACCCCGAAAAAAAAGCACAACAAAAAAAAGGGGACCGAAACAGCTTCTTGGGTTTGAGTTTGTGTACAAGGGACTTTTATTGAAGCAATAGAGGGTCCATAAATTACACGTATCCACGTGTGGTCAACGTTTGCATGCGACGCTCATTCCTTAGTGGCGGGGGTCTGTCCATTACATCTTTGTCATCGACCACATTCCCTTCTCTATATTACATTTTTCTTTTACTATTCTTTCGCCCTTTCTTTCTCTCTCTCTGTCTCTTTAGCTTCTGGTCCCGGACAGGATAAAACGCGAGGGAAAAATTGAATATTTGACTGCGCGTGACTTCCACTTGCGTTCGTGGCTTTAAAAAGGAGCCCCCCCACCTCCCCCGTTTTGGTCATATTCCTCCTTTACCCCGTTTGTTGATGAAAAATTTTTTTCCCCTTGGGTTTCTATTCTTCGCTATCAAGGATTTACTTTCCAGCGCCGTGTCTTTTAAGTGTCTGGCGACACACACATGACAGAGAAAAGCGGAAAGAAGTAAATGATTGGAAGAGGGGAAAAAAACGTATGAAATGGTGCGCGCCATGTAACGTAAATAAAGATCTGACCAGCTTTTCTGGAAAACAGCTGTGGTTCGGGGCTTTTTTTCTAACTGAATCCCCCTTTCGGTACAAAACATACGGGTTTCAAATATTGTGACCGAGGGATTCCTGTCCGGCGGCCAGGTGTAAATAATCTTTGACTTCAATTATGATGATAACTTGATGATAACTTGATATTGTTCCGTGGTTGCTTGATATAGATCCTCGAGTGGTATGAAGATTACAATGCTGAGTAGATCAACATTTGCATCAATGTGATATCCGTATGATAACATGATGATAACTTGACATTGACTTGACAATTACTTGACCTGTACGATGGCCTTTGACAATCACTCGAGTATTATTCGGTACTATTACTTCACTGTAAGTAAAGCTGATAGTTTATATGATAACAACCTGACAAGTATTTGACATTTTAGCTTTGGTAGTGAATAGCCTAGGGAAGTGTTTGCAATTTGTCGCTAGAGAGTATCTCGTTGGGCCAGAAAACCTTCTGCTAATCGCCTACACAAAGAACTTGCAGAGAGCGGCACTAGATTACGACCAAGTGTAGTGCAGACGGGGGAGGTCGGGGGG
>JAIQCU010001195.1:0-24988 GCA_022114935.1 Leptestheria dahalacensis | reverse complement strand
AATTAAGCAAAGGTTTCTTTCTGTTTTGTGGGGAGCATGGATATCACCGTATTTTCACGTAGCAGCTACTTAAAGTTTTTACCGCAAGTTTGGCTGATGATGAGTAAGAATTCTTCTTTGTGGAAAAGTCAGTGAGGTCAAAGCAGAACTGAGATATTAGCGTTCAGTCGTGCACAGGCAGTGTAGACAGTATGAAAAGCCGGCTTTTTGTTGTATGTATAAATTTATCCGTTTGTTTGGCACACCACAATACGACGCATACGTTGGAGTACATGGATTCTTCTGCGGAAAATCATCTTCGGGAGTGTAAAAGGACACACAAGAAGATACTTGAAAGGGTAAAAAGCTAGCTTATTGGTTTCACGGGGAATCGTTCGGCTTCAGCAGACTTGACAATAACTTGTAATGGAGGCACAAAATATTAACGGAATGTTGGTCACGACTTGAACTGAAAAAACAAGGGTATTGCGATGGATATCCAACTTCACCTGCATTCAGGCAAACCCCATTGCATGCGGTGTATTCTTTTATTGTATTACCAGCTACTATTTCGCCTACGTGGCACCTCTACCAGCACTGACGTTGCCCACTGAGGTATAAAAGCACCTCAGCAACAACTCCTGACGGGCTGCTGGCCTTTCTCTTGGCAGAGCCGCTACACCGTTGGCTTGACTCCCGATGAAGATGCTCCCGACGGAGTCCAAGTCGACTCAACAAAGCCGTGTGCGTCGACACATGTCATGACGATGTCAAAAACGTCTGCTGCGGTTGTCGGTGCGGATTCGAAAATTTTCTTGGCAAGGGCTGGACGTAAACCGTACAGTAAGATACTTCACTTTGTCCTTCTCTGGCATGTTCGGTTCATGTTCTTGCTTGGTTTCAGTCCTTGGTCAACACAGCCTTTCAGATTCAAGTCTGTGACGTCTTTCACTTCCTCAGCCTCGTTCTCTTCATCCTGACTTTTGACCAGAGAGGAAACAATATCCAAATTCGCCGCCCCCTTCTCAAGCCAGAGAGACTTTGGTTGAACATTCCGAACATAAATTGCCTTCTGTGCGGTAGAGATCGATTGACGCCCCTACACACTCCAGATTTGGTGAACAATTTCTGATTTGGCTCGACTAACACGTCGGATCTCATACTTAGATCCCAGTCCCACTCAAGAGAAACGGCCCTCGTAGACATTCCGGGTATCTCAATTGCGGCGCCTACTCGAATGACACTTTGGGTTTCTACCAAACCAGGATTTACCAAATTGTCCCTTATATCAAGACACAAGATACACAAGATCTTGGCAGACAGAACCACCCAGAGTAGAAACAATTGTTACAAAACAAAACACTACAAATTTTTAACCACATCAACCAAGAGAGAGAACACTGTTTCTTCACAGATTGCTTCGAAGGCGACAGGAGATGTAGGCATAGCATGTTATGACGCTCGTAGAAACAAATCACTCAAGGCAGACTTCCAAGACAATGGAATAACTTCCACGGGGAAATTAAAGCAATAACGATGGCGGTTCAGCAAGCTAAGAGACTCCGATTACATAAAGTATTAGTTGCAACCGATTCCAAATCGTCAGTAGATGTTCGTTCTTTGCAGTAGATGGACACCTCGAGAAGCGTTTATAGATCGGTGCTGGAAACTACTTTCTCAGAAGATAAGAATAACACTACTATGGACACCGGCACACGCAGGAATATAGGATATATAGGAAATGAAATAGCTGACCTCATCGCCAAACAAGCCATCCAAAAGAAGCTCCACTAATCAAACCATCGGCCCACCATCCCGGGAGTTACCAGCTACAAGTTGACAACCTATTGGACAAAGAATGGCAGACACAGTGGACGGAATCAAATACTGGTAGTCATCTTCGAAGTCTTCAACCTTTAATCAAGAAACCTTTAATCAGGATGGTTACTGGAGCTAAGTATTACAAGTTTGCATTAAAAATAAGGAATTACTGTTTTCCATCTCCACAGTATCTGTTTCTCATCTCTAAGCGCTCATCACCATTTTGTCCGGTATGCAATGCAATCGGCAGTAGCACGCACATCCTATTAGCAAGTCCAGTGACGGCAGAAAAAAGAAGAATTCTTTTGCAAGACCTTTACTTCCACCAAATACTCTCCATTTCAATCAAAAAGTGTTTTTTTCCCACAGTCCACACAAAACTACTAATATCTTTGTATAACTTGTATGCAGATTGTGTAACAATGCTTAGACAAACTCAGTCAACATAGTTCATAGTACAATTTCAACAAGAAAATTATTGCTAACGTTAATTGTTTCTTTCTCCCCCATTTCATTTGGTGGCGGTAGATTAGATTAGTCAAACGGGGCTCGGTAGCGTTAATTTTACATACATGCCAGTAGAGTAGAATATTAGAATACAGAAGAAAGATTTTTTCCCCATGTAACATGAATGTGGCGTGGCATTAGGCCTTGGCCGAGCTGTAAAATAGAATTTCAGTCGATTGCTAGTACCCGTACCATATCTGCATTAGACATTGGACTACAGCTGTAGTCCTGCTAGATATCTTAGTACAGGATGAATAATTTGTTTACTTCAGTATAGCATTAAAGCTGCTATATGGTGATATGACAGAATGTTAACTATATATTGATATAGCTAAGTGATATAGCTATATGATGCTATAGCTAGTTGTTAGTCAAATGATGATACAGCTAAGTGTTAGCCAAATAACATTATATTTAATACAGAATGTCCTAAGAGGAACTGTTTAATAATCCAGCTTAGAATAACTCGCATTTCGACGTATAACAACAAGTCCAGTATGCGACAACACAGTCATAAATAGCCTTGTAGCAGTACCGTTGAAAAATGGCCATACAGCTTTAACTAAAATATTAGCAAAAGTTGACGAATTTACGCAACATACTATTTATTAGCAACGATTCTAAAAGGGATGAAATTAGTTATGCATCTACTAATCGATCATCGGACTGCTTTGGACGACCTTCTGCACCACAAGTGTAATCAAAATATCACACAAGAGAAAATGGAGCGTTTGTTTCAATCCGAGACATATTGCCAATTTATAGCACTTGTAATGCAAAATCGCTTAGTGTTAACTTTTATAGCAGGCATTTTCCTATAAACTATATAGAATGCATTACCCTATATAAAGTGGCGATAATATCCAATACTTTAAATAGCTACTGTATACAATATAGACCAAATTTAGCTAACAGGGTAGCTATATAAAAGTATGTCGATATATAATCACCGTGCTGCTATGTAACAGAATAGTTATATAGCACAACCAGCTATATAGTTCACGCCTTTTTTTTATAAAGCACGTACTTTAGCTATAGACTGTATAGCACGTGGTTTGATATACTAGGTAAAGGTACTAGTACTAGGTAAAAACTGATTCCATATAATTTTTGTTTTTGTTTTTTGCATTTGCTCCGCTACGCCTTAATTTTCTTATTAAGTTGAAGTGTTTTTTTTTCTCTCTCCCATTCTCATGTGACCATTTAAAAAAATATTTGTTATGCTCTATCTTATTTTGATTACAACACAGAAGATATTAATGTTAATATGCCCTTGGGCCAATTAACAAATACGTATATCTTTTGTAAAAAAAGCAACTTCGTAGTGTTACTCACACTATGAAAATAAAGCGTTTCATGTCAAGTTAAGCTGTTTCGTAATGTTAAACATACTATGAAAGCATTGCGTTTCATGTCAAGTCAAGCTACTTCGTGCTGTTAGTCACCCTATGAAAGCATTGCGTTCTCTGTCAAGTCAAGCTACCAATGCGTCCTCGATCCAAATGACGTCTATTTGCCGTCTTCCTTTGACGGTGAATAACCGTCATCTGAGAGGCCCCGTTTCACTGGGGCGTTACGCTGTAAGACGTTTATTTCCCGTCATGCAACCGCACAGAATTAAGCTGGAGCTTTGTTGATGACTCTATTTAGTGTCGTCTGCATTAGGCAGATCCTAATCTCTATTGAGATGTATGGATTCGTCTTATTGCGTAATAAATTCAGCTCCAGGCTAGTTTTGCGCTCAAGACGGCGATGAAACCGTTGTGCACAAAGACGGCCGTTTACCGTCATCTGACCCAAGAGCCAACATTTTTAGCTTTATTTGTTTGACTACATTCTCTATTTAGTGGCGTTTACATTAGGCAGATCCGAAACTCTGTTGAAATCTACCTATTTCTTTTTATTTCGTAACTAATGGGAAAAATTGAGTTGACACTGCGATATGACGGAAAATAAACGTCTTACAGCGTAACGCCTCAGTGAAACAGTGAAGCTAGTGAAGGAAAACGGCAAATAGACGTCATTCGATTAAGGACGGGCTGCTTCGTGCTGTTAGTCACCCTATGAAAGCATTGCGTTTCATGTCAAGTCAAGCTACTCCGTAATGCTAGACATGCTATGAAAGCATTGCGTTGTATGTCAAGTTAAGCTGCTTCGTGCTGTTAGTCACCCTATGAAAGCATTGCGTTTCATGTCAAGTCAAGCTACTTCGCGCTGTTAGTCACCCTGTGAAAGATTTGCGTTTCATGTCATGTCAAGCTTCTTCGTACTGTTAGTCACCCTATAAAAGCATTCCGTTTCATTCAAGTCAAGCTACTTCGTGCTGTTAGTCATACTATGAGAGCATTGCGTTTCATGTCAAGTCTAGCTTCTTCGTACTGTTAGTCATACTATGAGAGCATTGCGTTTCATGTCAAGTCTAGCTTCTTCGTACTGTTAGTCACCGTATGAAAGCATTGCGTTCTCTGTCAAATCAAGTTACTCCGTAATGCCAGACATTGCGTTCTATGTCAAGTCAAGCTACTCTGTAATGCTAGACATACTTTGAAATCATTGCTTTCCAAGTCAAGTCTCCAAGTCCAAGTCAAGTCTCCGTGCTGTTACTCAGCCTACGAAAGCCAAGCGTTTCATTTCAAGCTGCCTTGTAATGTTAGTCAAACTATGAAAGCAATGCGTTTCATGTCAAGTCAAGCTATTTCGTAATGTTAAGTTACACCACGAGTGAAATACGTTTCACGAAAACACTTGGTCTTTTGGGGGGAAAATACTTTTAGCGCAACTGGCAACGAACCGAAAATATGATACGCATCAAGTTTCCCACGAGATCCGCTTCTGTTTTCTCCCAGTCTGAAGGTAAAGCGACCCCCTAAAGCGAATAATCTTTCCCTGCAGAAAGTGAAGCTTCCTTTCCGCAAGTTTCGTGGAGTAGTTGCTGTCTTGAGAATGGACTTAACTGACACAAAATTGAGGAACTGCTTTTCTTCGGCTGGTGTCAACTCTTGTAACTTCTCCTGCTGACCTGGGCAGTAACAAAAAAATCAATCATGGTATCTTTTCACAATTAGCCTGGTTACACTTTCCGCATATGCTATAATCTGGTTCTTCCAGCTAAGAATCGTATCCTCTGATGTTTTCAGTATGGGTTGTTCTTCTTCAGCCTTTGCTCGTTCATTCACGAATCGGCAAAAAATGTTTGAAATTTTTCTAAGATAGAGAAAGTCTTAACCACCAATATGTGACATTTGTGAAAGTCAAGGCCATATTTGAAATTGAGTTCATTTCATAGGTTGAGTAAAAGTACGAAGTAACTTGATTTGACATGGAACGCAATACTTTCATAAGGTGTCTAACACAACGCATTCGCTACTTTATATAGCTCAATGCTCGCTCTCTGAATGTAAGCATTTGGATTCACATCTAAGAACGTCACTCTTGAACTGTGGCTTACACGTGATAAGCATTTGGTTTACATCAAGAACATAACTCTGGTACTGTGACTTAGAGTGACTTGCACGTTGTATGTTTTCGGTTTCACGCCAAAGACGTCACTGTGAAACTGCGACACACTTTATGGATGTCTAGTTTCACGTTTCACATAAATTACGATCACTATTGTATTACTGAAACTGTGACTTGCACTTTATAACACTTGGTTGGTCAAGCTACGTCTTACTGTTAGACATACTATGAAAGCATTGCGTTTCATGTCAAGTCAAGCTACTTCGTACTGTTAGTCACCCTATGAAAGCATTGCGATTTTCGTCAAGTCAAGCTGCTACTTCGTGCTGTTAGTCACCCTATGAAAGCATTGCGTTTCATGTCAAGTCGAGCTGATTCGTAATGTTAGTCATACTATCAGCCAAAGACGTCACTGTGAAACTGCGACACACTTTACGGATGTCTAATTTCACGTTTCACATAAATAACGATCACTATTGTATTACTATAACTGTAACTTGCACTTTATAACACTTGGTTTCTTACAGTAACTACAAGTGCTTTTCGACTTTGAAGATTTTCTGCTCCAGAGCGGCAGCTTGTCTAAACGCTTACGACTAGTGACCGAGCAGCTCAACAAGGAAGAAAAAGCAAAAGTGGAAAGGTTCTTTAGTCGTCTCGAATACATCAAGCTTCGTCATCGGGACAAGTCTTTCAGCGTATACGAGCAATATGCTAGAAGTGACCACTTGTAATTTAAATACAGCACCTTCAAGAGTCTGCCAGTTAAGGACAGGGACATTTCGGTCAAAGAGACGAAACTGTGTTTTTCCGGTATGAATGGACAATACCTCGCCCGTAAATGCAGGAACAGCCGGGAATGCGGGATCGACGGATGTCGCATGAAACATCCTTGTGAGGTTTTCGGTCAACTATAAGGTCTTTGTGTATTCACCAATTCACATAATTGGCGAGAACGAAATTGTAACATCAATTTCAGTACTTCGTAGTCATCTCTTTTGTTGACTACGAAGTAAAGGGATTGAAACGAAGTACAGACTAGAGAAATAGAAAAGGGTTTTTGCTGGGGAAAAAGTTGATTAAGTAATGATGCACTCCTAAAGTTTCGTTTACATTGGGTATTTAGCCAAAATAGAGTCTCTTATTACTATAATTATCTCCTATTCTTAATCTTATTAGTCTAGTTTAAATATCCTACCCGTTTCACTTCAGACCGCCCTGTTTTTCTAGAGTTCACACTGTAAAATCAAAAACTAACAACCCGATTTAAATGAAACTTTGCTAGTATATGAAGTACTACCAATGCTACACTCAGTATTTTGTTGTTGTTAGTTATATCCTTGAAAACTTGGTGCCATAAGCGATCAAGTTTTCCCCAGCAAGGGACAACTGAAGTTGTGAACCTCCTGAACTTCTAATGTTGGAAAATGATCTTTCGAATACTTTGGGTTCGATCTTGAAAGTTCTAAACAAGTGTTTAAGGCTGCCTGGTAGAATGCACGGATATATAAAGCTCGGAAGAGTACCTCAATCACCAGTTACTCGGTGGTGCTGCGTTCGATATACTACAAGGCAAGGTGACTTTCCGAGTTTTGACATTTTTCTAAGAATCTTTAAATAGTACAGTTTAGAGGGGAAAAATGGATATTTACTGGATATTTATTGTAATGTCTAGCTATCAGGATTTTATTTTGTCAAAACTAACAACCCGATTTCGATGAAACTTGACACGTGTATTAAGTACTACTAGGCCTACGCTGGCTATTTTTTTGGCTGCTTTATGTTTGAAAGTATAGGAGCAGTAAGCCCTAAAGTGTACTTGTTTTAATTTGGTAGATGGCCAAGATTACCCTCTACTACATGCCGCTGAGTGCTCCCTGTCGATCCGTGTTGATGGCATCCAAGCTTGTCGGTGCTCAGCTGGACTTGAAGCTGGTCAACCTGTTGGAAGGAGAACATCTGCAAGCGGAGTTTCTGGAGAAGAACCCGCAGCACACTATTCCGACCATCGACGATGACGGTTTCTACCTGGCCGAAAGTCGAGCCATTCTAACCTACCTGGTCGACAAGTTCGGACGACAAGAACTCTACCCCAGCGATGTCCGCCAGAGAGCCCTAGTGAACCAGCGACTGTACTTCGATATGACTCTCTATCAGCGATACGCCGATTACTTCGTAAGTCTTAATGTTCTCTTAAACAAGATTCGTATAACAGTTCCTGAACTTGGTCGCTTGGTCCAACTTAAAGTCCCATGTCCAGATATATCTGATAAATTTGACTTGATCATCTCTTACTAATGAATGTTCACCTGAAAATTTAATCTTATATTTGGATAATGGGATTTCAACTAGCGTCTTTTAAAATTGTCCAGGTGTCGTGTTTTCGTTACGTCGAATGACACGTTTGAAATAGCGTTTCAGCGATCATTTCTGCATAGAGTTAACCTATTTGAAAAAAACAGAGTTTAACGCTATAATTGAACTATTATTAGCTATGATTGCACTGAAGTAATGACGGGTTGGAATATATGACCTGTTATTGAAGAGTTGTCTCGTTTCACCGCAGTATCCCGTGCTATGGCAAGGAGCGACTGAACTGGATGAAAAGCTGAAGGGCAAGCTGATCGAGGCACTCAACTTCTTGGAGACATTTCTGGGAAAGACTCATTACGCGGCTGGAGATCACTTAACCATTGCCGATGTCAGTCTCTTATCCACAGTAACTACTATCGAGATCTCGGACCCTACACTCCTGGATAACCATCCAAAGATCAAGGCCTGGCTCGAGACGCTGCGGGCTGAGATCCCCGATTACCACGACGTCAACCAGCAGGGCACCGATGAATTCAGCGCTATAGTTCGCAGAGCTCGGGATAGGATCGCCGGTGATCCAAAGGACGCTTAAAGGTTTACAGGTTGAAACGCTCCGTTGTTTTGTTATGTTCCAAGTATACGATCAAGTAAACAATACAGCCACTGCATCAGAAAACAAAGAGTTTATTTTCCTCACAATGAAAACTACAAAACAATTTTGGTCAATTTTTTTTAAAAGGCTAGTTCCCCCCTTCTTCGAACCCAGAAAACCAACAAAATAAAATGCTACAACGGATAAAATCCCAAAGGGAAACTACGTAAATTGCATGAGAGAAAAATATAGTTATTTTTCATTGTAGTTGCATTGCGTATATATGTGACGTGTTTATCACTAGTTTGAGGAGAAAAAAAAATTAAGGCACGTTGTGTTCTACATCAACTTGTCAGACCCAAGTCATTTTGATTCAATTTCTTCGCGATAATTTTATAAGTTTTCAAAAAATTGAAATAAAAGGAAGACAGACGTCACTGATTGTGCCTAATACACGCGCAACGAGATAAATTAAACTTTGTGTAGGCACTGAAAACAACATATGAAAATGCTTTGATTTCGCTGTGCAGTGTTAGTCAAGCTTGCTGTACATATCCTCGATCTGTGGCTTGAAATAGGCGCGTAATTCGGGGCGTTTCGATTTCAAGGTGGGCGTGAGCAAACCGTTCTGAACGGAAAACAAATCCGGGTGCAAGTAGATATCCTTGACCTTCAAAAACAAAACAAATCTATCTTACCTTGTAAAAAGTTAACGAAATTAACTTTGATGACGAGTTACATTAAACTGATAAAAAAAGCCTAGTTGTTCCCACAAGTAAAAGAAAAATTAATAAATAAAGAAGTCGATATTCACCTGTTCAAAAGATTTCAATCCTGCCTGTTTGCCGATTTCCGTAATATCGTCCATGATGAGCTTCTTCACTTCAGGAGTGACGCAGAGGACCGAGAGTGTGCCGGCGATTCGCCTCTCAGCGGCCCAGCGTTTGACGACTTCCACGTCGGGAACGATGACGGCCACGGTGCACGATTTCAACCCTTCGCCGTGGACAAACACTTGAGCCACGTACTGACTCTTGGAGTAGACGTTCTCAATCTTCTCCGGGGCGATGTATTCGCCCTGCGACAGTTTGAATATGTGCTTCTTCCGGTCGATGATCTTCAGTGTACCGTTCTGCAAAACACGTTAATAACATAAATTGTATAATGAATTATTTACGTTAATACTATGCATTTTAAATATGTTTGGGTCACTACCTGGAAGAAACTTGATAACTAACACGATAAGTTTTACTTACAGGCAGCCAGGTGCCGACATCTCCCGTATGAAGCCATCCGTCCTGGTCGATAGTCTCGCGCGTTTTCTCGGGTTCCTTAAAGTAACCCTGGAAGACGTTGGTTCCCTTGACGCAGATCTCTCCTTGACCAGCCACAGCGAAATACTCCATCTCCGGAACATCGACCAGCTTGATGGCGCAGCACGGAATAGGCGGACCCACGTGCTCGGGCGTCGGGTCTCCCTGAATGGTCAAGGTGGCCGGAGCTACGCACTCGGTCTGACCGTAACCCTCGACGACGACGCAACCGAGAGCGCAGCGCATAAAAGTCAGAACGGCTCCGGAAAGCGGTGCTGAGCCGACTACCAAAAGCCGGATACGTCCACCCATTCCTTCCTAAAATGAAAACCGAATCTTCAATAGTTACGATCGGTTTAATACTTCCTTAATATACTTTAAATTTAACATTCATTACAAGTTCAACTGAGATTATGTAAAAGTCATTAACACTGCAGATATACCTGGACAGTGCGGAGAACGAGTTTATCCCAAATGGTATTGTTACGAATGATTCCGCGCCGGAGATCGCTCTCCTTGCTGCTCATGGCCAAGTTGAAAAGGAACCGCTTCCAGGCACTTCGACTGAGGCCATTGTTCACCTTGTCGAAGATGCGGTTCAGCAGCCGAGGGACCGCCGGAGTCACCGTGGGGCGCAGGGCTTTCATATCGTCCATCAGATTGCGAATATCGCCTCCGAAGAAACCCACAGAAGCACCCTATTACCAAACAAAGATCTGTATCTATCTATCAACTTCTACATTCAAAATCTTTTTTTTTAAGTAAGCAAGAATAAAAAGACTTTGTGTTTTAGAAATGTTTTACCTGGATGTACATGGCTACTTCACAGACCCGCTCCAGCATGTGAGCCAGAGGCAGGAAGGATAACATGACATCGCTGGGCGTGGGTTTCTGGTCACCCAGCTGCAGCATGGTGGCACTGACATCGGCGACGATGTTCTCGTGGGTCAGCATCACTCCTTTGGGGTTGCCCGTCGTTCCAGAGGTGTAGCAAATGGTGCACAAGTCACTCGGTTTCGGCGGCTGTACAATTGAGAAATTTACAGTTAGTTATTACGATTACACTATAACGACGAACCGCGCTGAATATTGTGTAACTCTGCGTCTAATTCGATGGCGATAATTACCATCTCTTTGTTTCTGCTCTTGGCACCGATCTGCTCGACCTGGTCAAAGCTGATGAGCTGGATACCCTTGGCTGCTGCGGTCTCCACAGTGGCGGCCGAGACGGGCCTCATGTGGACCAGGCGTTTCAGGCAGGCGGAAGGACTGTTCAACAGACTGGCGCATTTGGCATCGTTCTCGCATATAACTGTGGAAATCTCGGCTGTTTTCAAAACACAGATACAAGTTAGTATATCCATTCCTCTTATAATTCATTACTTAATAAGTTCACTCTCAACTTGTACACTGGCATCAGTAATATTCTGAACTGTCACCATTAACTGATTGCTTCTGTTGATTCTACTAACTAACAATGGGCTGTATTCACACTCATAGTCATAACTATTGCAATAGTTGATTTGTAATCACTAATCACATAAAATATTATTCCTCACTGTTCCCGTACAAGTGGGTCCTGAATGGCGGGAATTTATTGTAATTTCTAACTTTTAAGAATTTTATTTTGGCTAAACTAACAAGCCGATTTCAACGAAACTTTAAGAGTGCATTACGTACTACCAGGTCTACACCCAGTATTTTTTGGATGGCTATAACTCTGAAAGTGTAGGAGCAATAAGCAATCAACTGTAATGCTTCTAGATCTTGACATAAAGTGCTGTTAACCTATCAGTAATATTTATTTTACACAATCCTAGCTGGAAAACTGTCTGCCAATCGTTATGGTATTTCAGTTCGTCTCAACTCCTGGGTTAGCATCAGCTGGAACGCATACCTTGGCAACATTACAAATCAAACTTGGCAAGACAGTCGCTTCATTAGACTGTTCCCAGTGAATAAACAGGGAGAGGAACATTACCTTGATTGATGATAAAACGGCAGGATTCGGGTCCCAGCGTATCGTACAGAGGTACCACAACCATCGAGTAGCAGTAGAGTCCGTGCTCGCTGATGACCCACTCAGGGCAGTTTTGAGCGTAGATACCGACAAAAGTACTGGGTCCGGGCTTCAGTCCCAAAGTCACCAGGCCCGAGCCGAAATTCTGCGACCGCAACAGGGCTTCCTCGTAGTTGATCCACTGGTAGGCTTTACCGGCTCCTTCGCGCCAGCCGAGACACGGTCCGTTATCTAAACGAATAGGATATTAGTTTACCATCTTAATAGTCTGATGAATCATATTTTTCAGTTGTAGTAACAACATTCACTAATCATCGTAATATCAACTTTCCGTAAGTTTACGAGTAAGCCATTGGTTGAAGGTAATCTACTGGTGATCCAAAGTTTAATGAATGACGTAGTAAATAGCACAGATGTTCAGTTACTCCATGACACACACAGGTTAATTCATTGGAATCCATCGCAGTCAGATGTTCAACTGACGAAAGTAGACGGAAAGCTACTGAGTTAATCAACTTACTGGAAACGCGGGCGCCGCGGCGAATGACGTCGTAGAGTGTCTTGGTATCGTCGTAGACGTAGCGTAGAAAAGTCATGTCTTTGCCGTCCTTGGCGAAACGGGAGTAGTGAATCATTTCGGGACCCTGTGAACGGACAACATGGAGATAGTTCGTCTCTTGATTATGAACCTGTCATTTATTATTAACTACTAATCAATTATTATTTCCTAATTACTATTACTATTCCATTCTCGTGCCATAACTTCCTTACGGCCATAGCCGATGAAAACGTGTTTTCAGTGCTATTCTTAATTCCATATCGTTATCGTTCAGTTTTTGGAACGATTAAACAAAACCGAATAATAAATAGATAAATTAATCATCGAGACAACATCGATATGATGCAACAAGCGAGCGAACTAGACCGGGGGACGGCCAGAGAGAGAGAGACAATTTTAGACGGCAGCGTCGCGCTGGTGTTTCTGGAATGAAATCTTCCCGCTCGCGCCAATTCAGCCGGATCAAAGACAATCCGTCTTGAGACAAGGTCGCTCTCGCATAGCTTTCCGACGCGTTACAATGAACGTCCAACGCTTGTATTTTGCCTTGCACAAGTTGCCAGCAGGTTCACTTTCAGAGCTCAACAACTTAAACGATACTTTAATTCATAGTTTCAAACCATCGACTCAGTTGTACGTAAGACTAATCAATAATCTTAATCTGTTTTGAAACAAACTAAATAGGGAATTCTGTTTCGAATAGTATCATTCCCAATCGTTTGATTATTATTAGTTTCATACCGAGGATAAGTCGACATTCCGTTAGATTCCATAAAAATTCATGTTTCAATCAAATTAGATTTCGTACTTGTTCGAAATAGCTATTTTCGAAGGTAACGAAACCATTCCCTATTGTTCCATAATTACTATATTTATAATTATCTTGAAACTATATTGTTGCAGTGTAGTTTAAGACTAGGCTTAACTCGGTTGTTTTGATACTAAGCGTTTTTTCACCTTAATGACACTGGATTGCACGTCGAGATCCAGCGGTGTCCGGAAGGGTTTGGGGAAAAAGAAATCCCTGATATTTGACGCCATTGCTCTGCGGGTTCTGTTTTACCAAATCTGCTGCGAGTTGACTTTAACGGGCGGGAAATTTGAACAAATCAAGGGTTTACTCGACCACCTTTACGAAAGTGCGTTATCTGCTGGCAAACTGATCACCTCGTGTGTTACTCAAGAACTGCGCTTGTGACGAACAAAGTCCAGTAGCTTCTCGTTTCAAGAGGCTCGCGTGTTATTTTTGCATCAGTCGAAGCGGAGAAGAAGCGAGGGGGGAAAAAATGAGAAACTCAAACCGTCACGTGGTTATTTTTAGACTCTTTTAAAAAGGGGACACTCCTTAAGACCAAATCACGCGCCTTTTAGACACACCACCAGAACTTAAATTTATACGTGAAAAAACAGCAAGTTGGCTCGTCGTCATTCCATTTCATTAGAGGAACTTGTCGTAAAGACACTCGATCATGTGTTAAACAACGCGCGCAGCGCCCAATGTAAAAAAGCCAGCAGGTCGAGGACCTGTTGAACCACCTACTGCTAACCGTCTACCTGCTGGGTTTGGGCGAATATCAGCAGTTTCAGCAGTTCTTGCCTCCATTTAAGCCGTAAACCCGACTGGAACCAAGACCTGCGGGGTTTTGGCACATGGGCGCTTCTTGCAATTCTCCTTTCCTCTTAACCCGCCGGTCACTGATTCCGGTTAACTACCAGACAATGTTCTTGTCTGTCCCGGATCAAAGCCGGTAAAAGTCTTGCATTTCACCGGCCGTAATCCGTAACATTGCCGGTTCTTGTGGCTGATAGAGTACCGGTAATGAGACGGAAACTGACCGGTAAAATGCCGGTCAAATCCATGTTTTCAAGGAGCAACTTTTCCATGCGGGCCAAGTCCGTTAATGAGTTAATTTGTAGCGCAGCACTTGGCGGCTTCTAAATAAAGGAGCTAATTATAAACAATCAAGAGGTTCAAATAAATAGAAAAGTAAACAAAGAGTTCCAGTGGTTGTTTAGCAGCAACACCAAGCTGACTTGCATCGTACAGCAACTGAACGATTTGTTGGTTACAAAAAAAGAGAACTGTATTGACTTCATTTTACTGTAATTAAAGTTAAATTTAACGGTTTAATCGAGCTTGTAATTGAAAAACAAAGTTATTGTAGTCCCGAACTCGTTTCAAAATACTTTCTTAATCGACTTGTAATTAAGGATAGTTGAGTTAACGAGCGCTTTCTTTAATATCGCGGATTCACCAAGTTACAAGGATTTCCAGTTTCGTCGTACTGAAATCATAGATTGCGTTACAAGCGACTCAATTCCATCACAAGGTTTTAATAATTGAGTCATGGAGAGTCATAGGAGAAGAATGATTCAGTTTCCTTAAAGTAAAATGGAGTGAGTCATCACAGTAATCTGTGAGTCAAATGCGAGTTCGTCATATTAATGACGCAGTTTGGTCATGGAATCTGATGGAGATATGATGAGTCCAGCAACATTTATTGAAATCATATGTGAGTCATAGTGAATCATATAGATGAGTTAAGTTACATGTCAACGACTTATTTTGTTATGATGAATTACTTAGTGACAACATACCAACAGTGAGTCATATGAGTCACGATGAGTCATTTGATTCCGAGTAAACAAGCTACAACTGACTCGAGTCTGTCAATGAGTCATAAGAGATGAATCACGCAATTTCACATAAACGAATTGATTACAATACTCAATATAAAATGTCGTTGGCCAGTCTTAAATGAGTCATGGTGAGTGACTGTAAGCGACAGAATGGCAATGAGTATCACTGACTCAATCCCGCAGTTCAATATCATTAGAGTCATTATCTTTTTCTTCAAAAGCCATTCGTACTCCTTCCGCCGGTGTATAAAATCTCATGAAAATGGGTGTTTTCACAAACCCCCAGGCAAAAAAATAATTTGGCGCACTCGGTGAGCTAAAAATAGCAACTGAGACTTGGCCATTTGAGACAGAGAGAGAGAGAGAGAGAGACGAGTTGCATAACTTTGAGGAATCGCAGACGTTCGACGTGTATCCATCGCAGATGCGTATGGAATTAAAGTTAATGATATCATAATGTACTTAATATATTCCATTATAATTACATATATAAAACAATAGGTTGTATGATAAGAATAACACCAGTGTAATCAAGTATGAATAGATCAAGTTATCTCTTGACCTCACTTGACCTGGTTTACTTTCACGTGCGGCACTCTGAGGGAGGAGAGGAACTCGTATGTTTAGACTCGCTGTATAATTACATTAAATCAAATCTAAAGACGTTAAGTTAATGATGCCTTCTTCGTCACCTTAAGTTCCGTATTTCAAGGTATTAAGATAATCCCTTACACGATGAGACCAGAATTATCTATAATTCACTATGGACGGATTGATATCCCAGTTAAGCAGATGACATTAACTGAGTAGAATAATTACATAATTGTAAGGTATAATCTGCAATTCTATAATCATATTAACTTAATGAAGTAATTAGACTATTCAGGTTTAAATTTTGTTATGGAATAACAACTGGACTAGAGTTAGTATCTTGGTAGCAAAGAAAGGAAAGAAGTACCTCGACGATGCACTGATTGTTAAGATCCAGCGGAGGTTTCTTGGTGGCCGGTCGACTAGCTAGATAGTAGGCGGAAGCGGCGGCAACTCCGGTCAGGGCTAGCACTCCAGCCGTGCCTCCGACGTACTGCAGGTAGTGGTCCATATCTGTATCTGCAAAAGTTTTCATTCATATTAACTTTGAACACTTCAGGCCCAGTTTCGATGAACAGGAATTTAATCTTGCCATTTCATCCAACTATCCAACTATCAATTCGATGCTATAAAGCACAAATGGTAAAGATGAAGTCTATTATCTAGTCTAACAATCTCGACAATCAAATGGTTCTCAGATACAGAAAGCCACTGCAGTTTAGCGCCCCCTGGTGGTCGTTATCTAAACTAGAAGATGCGGTTTTTTTCCCCAATCCCGCACTTACTGTAAATCCCTCTTGTCAGTTTTAGATATCACTGTGTACATCTCTCGTCTTATATTCTCGTTGTGAAGGCATTCAGGCGGGAAGAGACGCCACCTAGCGGCCATTTCAAGAACTATTTTTCACCTCACGGTAGAGATAATCAAATAAAAAAATAATGAGGTACGTCGACGGATTAAGTAGGAGAATCACGTGATGGCCTGACGTGCATGTCTAGCCAATGGCGTGCTTTTCGCGTCACCGTTAGCTTTTTTGGCCAGAGTTGAGAATGGGAAATTCGATAAGAGTATATCAACTTTTACACGCTTTAACTCAAACTTAAGTGGTATTATTTTTAAAAAGAAAATTGCTACGGATGCTCGGTTAACCTGGAACCAAAAAGGGCGGGAAAATATTCAAACTTGCCTATAGTTGCTTACAGTTCAGTGTTGATTTCAAAATCGGTTGTTTGAAGGCTTCCAGTTCACTTTGTTATTAGACGGACATTCAAGAACGAAAGGGCAGGACTTGAATTTTGCAGTGAAAGTGCCGAAGTTCACGTGATGGAGCGCGACTTTTCCCGGCAAACACATTGACACTACTGCTTTATGGCAGTACACAGTAACTTGGGTTATATCAAAAAAGCCCAGGTGGAAACGGTTACTTGCAAGTTTTACCTTCCTTTCCCTTTTCTTTTTAAATTCGTTTTTTTATATAATTTTTTAAACATAAATAACAACCGGCGTGGGACCGCCAAAATCGCTGCGGGTTAAGAAGTTAATTGTGGGGACGTAAATGCCCTTTGGCCTTGAATCCCTCATACATTGAATATAACGTCTACGGCATTATAATTTAACATGTTAACAGTGAATGAAAGAACCCGTATTCGTATAATCAATCAAAATACTCGATTACAAATTTTCTTTTTCAAACAAAGAACCAAAATCACAGACTTCATCAGGGTATCAGAGACTATTATTTCATGAATGTAAACAGAAACAATCAACAAGTAAAGTAAGACTGCTGAATTTTATTGCCCTGGACCGTGCAGCTCGTTTTTCTTGTGTGTGTGTGTGTGTGTGCGTCTAAAAATAAGAAATTCACGCAACCCATCGACCAACCAGAAGAGGGACGGAAGCTATCGAAGGATTTAGTTCCAAAAATTGCCGCTAGAGAGCGCTGCATTTAAACTAGGTCACCTTTTAAATTTGAAACAAATACTCTGCATAGGCAATTAATATATATATATAATATATGATATTTTGCATATAATAATATTTATATCTATATATATTAATAACCGTTGCGTGTTTTTTGGTGTGCGTAACATTTGCTAAAGTACTAGCAGCTACGTGCACGCCTAGGGCTGTAAACGAAGAGTCTGTTTTTGTCAAACCGGATGTCCTTGATTTCAACCCGGCTTCAAATCTACACTTCGCCCTTGCAGATGGACGAACGCAAACTATTGGCCAAAAACAGGAACGAGATAAATTAAAATTATATAAAAAAGAATAAATGTAGAAAAACGGGAGAAAGAAATCTGACGCAATCCCCTCGTAACGATTGTTCCATTCTCGGCTTGTCTTCCGCTCTATTTACTGTCCAATTTCTATAAAAAAGAAGAAAAGGGCGGTGCATCGGACACACGTGACTGGGAATACGTTCTTCAGTAATTACAGGACTGTCGGTCGATTATAACGCTGTCAAGACCCAAGTTAAACAAGATGGGGATGGGGGCATACGAAGGCAGTTACATACGTGTTTACAATGACCAGGAAACGAGTACAATTACTACCATAGGATAATATATGTAAGAGCAACCATTTATAACAGTAATAAGATATAATAAAGATATAGTAAATATGTAACAGACTTGAAAAGCAAATGCTGGTCGATTTTTTTTTTAAATTGGACGTCGTTCATTCTCAACGAATGTACATACTTCAGTGTTGACCCATCTATTTTTTTGTCTATCTATCTAACTTTCTATCTATATGTCTATCCATATGTCTATCTATATGTCTATCGTCTATCTATCTATCTATCTTTACCTATCTATCTATCGATCTATCTATCCATCCATCTGTCTGTCCAACTATTTATCTCGTCTATCTAACTTTATCTATCTTTACCTATCTATCTATCGATCTATCCGTCCATCTGTCGGTCTAACTATCCATCCATCTGTCTGTCCCACTATTTATCTATCTATCGATCTATCAATCTATCTATCGATCTATCTATCTATCTATCGATCTATCCATCCATCTATCGGTCTATCTATCCATCCATCCATCTGTCTGTCTCACTATTTATCTATCTATCGATCTATCAATCTATCTATCGATCTATCTATCTATCGATCTATCCATCCATCTATCGGTCTATCTATCCATCCATCCATCTGTCTGTCTCACTATTTATCTATCTATCGATCTATCGATCTATCTATCGATCTATCTATCCATTCATCTGTCTGTCCAGCTATTTATCTATCTGTCCATCCACCTATCTCTGTCTGTCTATCGAGAGATGCTTTGATTACATCACTAATAATCCATGACAACACAAATTACCGTTAGTGTTAAGTAAACTACAACAGGTAGATTAAATTAGTAGTAAATTTATTTTAAAAATCTGCACGTCTGCGAATGCAACCATTTGCGGGTAATGCGGCGACGAACGCCAAATCTGTGGCTATAAATACATTACCGCAATCTCTGCATCTAACTGAATAGAAGGTTCCCATATATATACTATTTTGGGGAGGAAAACACCGTTGTTGTTTTTACTCCTTTGAAATTTCAAAAATTCTAGGAACTGGATTGTAATCGCCGACCCTTTTACAATAGAAAGCCGTTAAGCGTCTTATGGAAGTAAACAGGGGAATGTGAGCATCACTACAAGTGCGTAAACAGCTCTAGGGCAGTATAAACGGAATTCCCTTTCCCCCCGTTGCCATGACAACCTCAAGGAACTTACCTTTAATCTTCTGAAGAATAAGTGGCGCTGCTGAAAGTAGATTCATGTTGAATTTGTGGACGAGGAACTTGTAGGAGTTTGATGCAGTTTGTGGAACAAGTCGGATTGATGACTGATTTGGTTTTTCAGTCGAATTGGAATCAAGTTCAAAGAGTGAAAACCACGTGCTTCCCGGTGAGCAAATTTAAGTCGACTGACTGAGACTGAGAGCCGGTCCCGGTGCTTCGAATCGAAATGCCGCGTGGACAAGTTGTTCGGTCGACCGGCGAGCGTCGTCTGCTGCGAATGAACGCCCTACGCTTGCAGCCACCAGTCGCGCCTTTTTAGAGCGGATAGCCCGGGGGGTTCGCAACTTGGGGAACACTGAAAGAATGTATCTATAACACGAGCTACTGCGCTGCTCTTCGAGTGCAATTCATCTCGAACTTAAAACTTAAACGAATATCTTATTAAGTCTTATTAGGGAAAGTAAACGAGAAGGAACTGGAGTAACTTAAGTAAAGCTATGACTATTGTGTAATTAGCTACGAAGACAAGTGGGATAGCAAATCTGAATGAAATTAAGTTTGAAACTTACGAAATGGCAACTAATTAAAATAAATGGCATTTTATCTTAACAGGTATGTTATTCAGTTAAGATTAAAGATAAAGCTAGCTAAGGAGGTAGTAAGAGATAAAGTGTAACGGAATCATACGGAACAAGAATTATTCGATCAACGCTTCCGTTTATAAAATAGCAGAAGTTTGATATAGACTGCAATTAACGGAATAGATATTTGAATAGGGAAATTACAGTGTGAATAAATGTATAATTTTAAGAATGCACATATAATAACGGTATAATTCTTTCAGTGATCAGGACTTCAGGATAATACAAACCATCATGCTAAATATGATTTCCTAACTGAAACTGATACCATCAGTAAAAAATAAAGATAATACGCATATAATAATAAGGCAATATAATAGATATAGTAGTAAATAATTACTAATACTAACAATGTAATAATAATAAGCAGTATTAAAGTTATTGCCAAATCCAGTCAAATACAGCAGTAAACAACAACAGCAGCATCAAAAACGTATCTATAGTTATTTCAGTGTCAGTTATCGAAGTTGCGCAAATCCTGTCTCCGTCGTAAACTTCCCTGGCCCTTTACGAAGCAATACACGTAGCCGGCTATTCACATGCACCGCGACGCACTGTTTTTACTAAATGAACGTCGCATAGCCTCAGGGCTACCTATCAACTCGCCAGTAAGCAGGTGTAAGTAGCTTGTAAGACAGCACATAAGGATAAGCTTGTTGAATAGCATCTTTGTATACATCAGATGGGTATCTGGGGGAAAGTTGATTGCTTATTGCTCTGACAGTTTTAAAGATACAGCGATCCGAAAAATAGCGAACGCTGACCTAGTTGCGCTTAATTCACTCGTAAAGTTTCGTTTCAGTCGGATTGTAAGTTTGGCCAGAATAAAATTCTAAAGTATACAAATTAACATAGTTATTCACAGTTCGTGACCATTTTTTCCTGCTCTAGACTGTACCTGTTTGTATAAGGTTACCGGTTGACCTTGGGAGTCTTGAGATCCCCGGTCTTACATGTAGCCTTCTTAATTCTTAATCTTGTCTAATTTTTGTGCGATGTTGATACATGAATGTGGTAAGGGTATCAAGGTGCAGAAATAAAATAGAAGTCAATTATGAATTTGTCAAAGAATTGTGTTAAATGGGTTTTTAAAAAAATGATAATACGGAATGTTGGATAGTGTATACCCCAACTAAAGTTCGAGTAACTTAATTTTGAAAACTTTAAGTATCGTTAATTTATAATGTCCATCGCAGTTTTACTTAACTGTACTTAACTAAAGCCCGAGCAATACTTCTAGACAAGTAACGATGACGATACACGGGACCAGCACGGGTTGTTCTCGTCCTTCTTTATTAAAACTCACCCTTCGAATCGAACATTCTGAAAGTACGATATTCGTTATGAATAGAATAATACCTATAGTTTTGTATCAAATGGTTAGAGATCTTTACAAGATGGCAGCTTTTTCTAACACGTGAACGGTTAGTTTATTTTCTCAGCCGGCGTCACACTACAACCTGACTAGGCTGTCACGTGTTCGGAGGCTCGCCAAAAACTGTGTTTTCCCTCGCTTCTGCCCCTAACACACAAAAATAGAGTCGATTACAAACCTATGCCACGCAATTACTTAACACAAGTAACACCTTCACAGATAGATGCATTACAGCTGAAGACGAAACCTGACTTACAAGTAAACAGCAAGGGTTGAGTCTAAACAGCAGGTCGCAATCATTCCAGTTAGACTCGCATTCTGTGTTGAATTAGCGGCTGCTGTAAAAGCGAAAAATGCAGCACGTGAACTGGAAGAAAAATTAATTTTGGACACACTGCTTCGGGTAAATAATAAACCTTTAAAAAAAAGACGGGCAACTGCGTTAAGCGTGAAAAGGTATATACAAAAATGGAACGTCTGAACCGGTGCCAAAATGGCTACCGTCCACGGGTTCTACGTTTGCTGACGTCAGGGCATTTTCTCTTCCTTTTTTTACTTTTAAATTATTTTCCTCCATAGTCTGCACTTCTAAAACGAGGAAGAAGGCTGGAAGGGAGGATTTTAGACGTTTACCTCCCCCTCTGAACGCCATTTTCGCATCCGCAAATAGTTTGGTATTTTTCGGTTCTTGCAATGCGCACTTGGCTTTTTTAAAAAATTTGGCAACGGTGCGATCGGTATTCGCAGGAGGTGCGAACAAGGGACCGCAAAAAACTGCGTCCTTTCAACATGTTATTATTATTGTTATTATTGTTATTATTATAAAACACAACTAACGATTATTATTATTTTGTAATCACGTGTTGGTCGACCGGTATAGAGATGCCAGAAAACAGGAATCTTGGACGATTGTCAATTTGGAAACAAAACACGACGGACCAACTTGGAACCGGAGAACGGATGACTATGGTACAGATCAGCTGCTTTTTATCGATTCATAAGTTTAGATGAATACTTTATGTTAAATATAGTTATACTATAGTATGATTATAGTAGTTATTTAAATTTTAATCAGGCCATTTTGTGCAGTACACGCACCGGCTTTTTCCTGGTAACGTGTTTGGCACGACGCGGTCGCAGAAAATTTGGCGCATACAGGTGCCAACAAATTTGCTATTTTTCCCCGACTTTGGCTGCAAACACACGGTGCCAGAGGACCTATAACATTGGGCCACTTTGGCAGTATTATTTATAAAATGGATATAGTGATGTTTTGGTAAATCAAATCCAATGCAAAATTCAGCAGGTCATGTCCCTACTGAATTACCATGTGCTGAACGTGCTTCTATACGCATGTATTTTGCTGCTGAATGCAAAAACTGGATGAAATATACCGAGTTCAAACTGCTGCTATGCATATGCTTGACCGTACTGAATCTTGCTGGATGTGTAGCATACTGAAAGTTATACTGAAACCTCAAGAGTAAGAACGAGTGGCAGAATCCAGAATGTGGTCTGAATTTTGCAGTGGGAAATCAACGGAAGTTGGGTGATCCAGTGGATATAGCAGCTTGAACTGATATAACATTTCTAATTCAGTTCAACTTTAACCTTTAAGACTGAAATTTCGTTAATGCTAATTTGGTTAATTTACGTGAGGCTCGATATAATTCAGCAGAAGCTAATTAGTTCATTAGTCAACACGCATGCCTCGCATGGAACCGAAACTAGAGGTTTATAAATATAGTTTTATAACAACTTTAAAGTTAATTGATCACTACGTCAATTTAAGTCGTCATGTATTGTACAGCCAGCAATCAATTACGGTATTCATACGCCACCTGGGGAGAGAATCCTGGAACTGAAGCTCTTTTTAAGGAGATTCTCGCTAGGTGGCAGTCAATCCATAATGCAGTCGACAAATAGTTTTAAACATTGGTTTTCTAACTGCTAAAGTTGTTTGTGTTATTTCTCACATGGTCGCGTCGTAGTTGAAATGATAGTTGGTGATGACTCTTATAGTTTAAGTTAATGTATTTACATTCGTATAGCGTCATAAATACAGCCTAGAGGCTTAATCTGAATGGCTAGGAAGCTGTAGAATTTTATTCTGGCAGAACTAATACTCCGATCTGAGTGAAATTTTGCAAGTACATAAAGTACAGTCGGTTCCACACGTGGTATTTTTTTGGGTGTTATATCTTTGAAAACATGGGTGCCATAAGCGATCAACTTTTACCCAGCAAGAACCCATTTGTATTGCTCGCTTATACATTGTACATACGTATAAGTTTATCACACATACATCTATATGATATGTGAACGTATCTTATTACGTACACATATATTATCTACTCATATACGTTATGGATATTTCCTGATTCTTGGAGTTCATACCGGTTTTCAGTTAAACGATTTCTACGTAGCCTTCCTATCCATTCTGTTTCTCCGTAGCAATTTAGATTGCGTTCAGGTCCGTTGTTGGATAAATGAAACTTGGAATAGCAGTTCTTGTTGTGCCAAAATCTATTCCTGTAAGAAAAAGGCGCTCTAAGGTGTCACACCGCTGATGGATTTATACAGCGGCGTTTTCCCCGTTTTCAGAACTAGCCTGCCTTTTTGGCGGGTCGGGTCGTTGTCTTTCGACGTTTATGGCTCGTTAAGAAGACTAAATCGATCACCATAAATAAATCGCACTTCAATGAATGATATTAACCGCGGCTGCAACTAAAATGAAAGAATTCCTACTTTTCGGGAGAAATTCTTCAATGCCTAGCTGGATAGATAGATTCATAGATAGACAGGCAGATATAGATGGATAGATAGATGGATAGATAGATGGATAGATAGCTAGATAGATAGATACATNGAGAGATATACAGTAAGAAAGACAGACAGATAGACAGATACATAGATAGACAGAGAGATGGACAGATAGAGATAGATAGATAAAGAGATAGGCAGATAGAGTTATAGATAGAGTTATAGATAGATAGAAAGATAGGCAGATAGACAGATAAATAGATAGATAGACTGACAGACAGACAGACAGACAGATATTAGCGTCTTTCGTCCCTACTTTTCTCGTCGTTTCAGCTCCTTCGTCAAACCTTCAACGTTGGGAATTCCAACTCGATGATACATATTCGTCGCTTACCGATCGACGAATCAGATAACGTCCCAAGGATTTAGCTTTAAAACCCCTTTTTTTAACCAATTGAAAACACCTTCAGAAGGGAGGTAGAAAGCTTCTCTTGTGTTGTTTTCCCACTTTCCCCCAAAATGCCAATCTGATATAGATCCCAATTGTCCGCAGAAAAAGGCGCCATTAAGGCAGTCTGCTGTAAATTTGGACCTTTATCCGAGGGGTTTGCTAATCTTGAAAATTCTCGGACACTTTAAACAAGATCTCATAAAAATCCATAAA
>JAIQCU010001194.1:0-25656 GCA_022114935.1 Leptestheria dahalacensis | reverse complement strand
GAAGGAGTCTGCTGCGTAAACGTCTGAACGTCAACAGGTCAACACCCTTCCGCTTGAAGATAAGGTACCGCAGGTTAGGAACTTAATTTGCACGCTCCATTTCAAATCCGTTGTCCTTTAATCTGCTACGTAGCCTCTTTACTTTCCCTTTCCATAAAATAAGGAATGAACGCTGGACCACCTCCAAGGCCACCAAAACCAGGTACATTGTAATTGTCAGCTCTAACCTTGTCGTTTGACATGGTTCGTGGAACGTAATTGAATTGAGTTATCTGCGCTTTTTGTATGAAATTTATAAGTTGAAGAGCCCAAGTTTGTGGCGTCTAGAAGGGGTGTAGTATTATCAAACAGTCATTTGACGTTTCAAGGTAAGGTAACCAAATCGTTTTTGTATTAACGACAGAGACGGGCGACAGGTAGATGAAAGCGCAAGACTCTCCTCTAGGTTTAAACTGATGAACTATTCATATTTTGGTGGTAAATAATTCACTAAAGCTGTCTCGTATTTTTCCTCAGGCCAGGTTTCGGTAGTGCGAGCACTGTACAAGTATACAGCCCAATTTGTAAGCATTCTTTCTACTTAATCATGATCAGCCTCACAGCCTGTAATGTTTCACGTTTGCACAGCCAGACGAACTATCCTTCGACGAAGGTGATATCCTTTACATTGTGGACGTTGATTCTTCAGACCCCAACTGGTTCAGAGCGAAGTGCGGCACGTCCGTGGGACTCATCCCTAGAAACTATGGTAACATTTTCCATTTTACTGAACACCTTATTCATTGCTGTTCATTGATACTTCTTCGCTGCGTTTAGTTCAAGAAAGTGCCGAAGTGGTCGATAACCCTCTCCACGACGCAGCCAAGCGTGGCAACGTCGACTTCCTTCTGAGCTGCCTGCAGAGCGGAGTATCGGTCAATGCTCTGGACAAAGCCGGCAATACACCACTGTATTGGGCTAGTCACGCTGGACATGTTGACTGTATGTCAAAGTTGCTCCAGCGCCCCGGCATAGAGATTGATGTACGCAACAAGCTCGGCGATACCCCGGTGCACGCAGCAGCCTGGAAAGGTCACGCTGATGCCGTTTCCTTACTCCTGCAATACGGAGCCGATACCAATGTAGCCAATAACCAGAATTTGATTCCTGCCAAACTGGCCCGAGATCCTGATGTGTTGACAGTTCTCGGGCGGAGTCGCCAGTCCGCCACGCAGAACGTGATCGACTACTTTGGTGATGACAATGAAGAAGAAGACTCTGATTGAAAATCACCATTTCGTCCTCATGCCAAATATTACTGGTGCCTGCCTTTCCTAGGATTTCTTGTTCCCTTTGGTTTCCAGCTTAGTTGTGTCTTATAAATCTATTTCAGTTGAGGTAAATTTTCAACAAAAAAAACAAGCATTTCCCTTTCGTTTCGTCACAACATGTGCTATCGCCCGCGGCTTGTACATATCAATAAAAAATGAAGGAGAACAAAACTTCCAATTCAGTTTCTTTAATGAAGAGATAAGTGTGACCCCGTTCTCGGGATTTCTGGAATCGCAGTAATCGAGTGGTCGACGTTTCCGTTTTTATGGTAAGCTTCACAGTTTTATAGCGGGGGCAACTGCGCATGCGTCATGAAAACGCATCCGATAGAACCGACTTGGATCCCTGGATACGCTGCCCAGTTTTGTTGGGAAGCCGGGATAACACGGCGCATTTGTGAACTTGAGGAAATATTGACGTACTTTCACACATCTTAAAATAGTTTAGTTAACGTCACGTATATACAGTTTTGCGACAGTTTTCTATCGTAAGGGAAAAGGCGAGAATAGGCAGCCAAAGAAAACGTACATGACGTTTACACGTGAACATTTGACCTTTCATGAGACATTGGGTATGGGTTGAAAGCGAGAACCGCGGTCTTTTGTTGACTCGGTTTAGGAGTAGGATAACCGTAAACGAAGGTTTGGATACTGAAAGTTGCAAGACGGGCAACTCGTAATACGACTCCTTGCCATCATGTGCGAAAGTTAACCCAGATGCTATAAAACAGACTGTAACTTTGCAGTGCTTGATTAAGTCAATCTGAAGCCAATCTATTCCGAAGTTAAATAAGTTCAACCTTAGACGACAATCTCAAACTAATCGCATTGGCCTGGGCAGCCGCTAGCAGTTATACCCTTGGGCGGGGCTAAGTAACCCTCGTAGGCGGGGTATAGTCAGGGTCTCCAATAGCGTTTGAGACTTTCTTGGTTAACACCAAGTACATGAAAGATCATCAGACGTTTATAGATCCTAAACAACAGTTTAACTGACTTGCGGTGTTACATGTTTAGAACTGTTTTATAAAAGATCGATACTCCCCCACCTGTGCATAATGAGTGGTCAATCCTAATAGAACATTATGGGCATTGCGCGTCATGGTCTTCATTTGTTCTAGCTAAAAGCCAGTCAGATCGTGGAAGGTGACGTCTAAATCCAACAGCTTGTAACCAGGGTTTTTCTTCGATGCAGCTCGAAGGACCGATGCCATGCTACCAAGACTCGTCTTGTTAATACCCTTATTTGCTTGATTAGCTTACGTACTGGTTTACTTACTGACTTACACTGACTTGATTGACTGACTTACTTACATACTGGCAAATGACCTTACTTACCTACTTACTTGCTTACTTGCATATTTCCTACCTTGACTTTTGACTTGATATAAGATCTGATGTTCAAACGCTTCGTAAACCTTTCATGCGTGTTGATCGCCAGTTTGCTAATAGGTCTGCTGTCGAAATTTTCTTGTCAAAAGCCTTAGATTTATTCATGTGTATGAGAATGACGTGCAAAACTGAAAGTAACACGAAAGCACTAGACAAACTGCTCCGTGCAGGTGCGCTGCGCTACGAAGATTACATCGTACTTTCCTACATGGAGACAACTCTTATGCCTCGAAGCACGTCGAAGAACAGTTCATCACGGTTCGGTCAAAGACCAGTGGTTCTCCGAGCGAGCACAAGTGTCCCACAGATGGCAGAAGCGAAACAAAGCAAATATCAAAACACCCGAGAGAGAAGCATTCATTGTCACTGTTGTGGATCACTACATCATCTTTGCAGCGATTCGAGTGTATGCGAACTCTGCGGAGCTGAATTCGGCAACGACCCAAGTAAAAGATCCATTCAGCCAGCCATGCGAGATAGTCATTACCGGACTTTTGCCGCGGATTTCTCTTCCGGATACCCCAGCGGGGGGTCACGTCATCACGGCAGAGCTACGATGGCTGATGTCATACAGACCAACCTCCTCGATACGAGTATTGTAGAACCAAGACCAAGGTATGCGGCTTATGCATTGTGACGTCACATCACGTGATGCTGCATAAGGGTTTATTTTAGGTTTCTGTTTACACAAGAAAACGACTTGCACGCGGAAAACGGGTTAGTTTCCCTGCTTTGAACGAATAAATATGAAGGTATAAGGGACGCGCTCTTGGCGCGATAACGCAAGTAAAGTTTGAGAATTATCACCGAAAATTCTTATTTTCATCGAAAGGAAATAATAGGGTTATCTGATATAAGCCATACCGTCACGATGGCCGAATTACGATGGAAATATCCTGAGTTTTTTGCATGGAAAGAACAAAGAATACAGTTAGCTGGTAGTCGCGCCGCCAAGACGACGTAATTAAAGTTCTTACTAGGTCGAACTATAAGGCCCGCACTACAAATACCACGACACTGACTAGAAAAGGAATGTCTTAATCAAAATTTATCGCTTAGCATTCAAATTTAAAAGCATTTAGGTAATTTCCTCATGTTTCGTTGTGTAGGTATTCCCTTCCCCCCCTCCTTTATTATTGCGTAGTGCTTTGTTTAGATAGTTATGAGGATGAACTATCGTGGGTTGACATTTTGCCGTGTTTGGCGACCCGAGAGCCCAAAGAGCCGAACCATTTTTTTCATTCATTCAGTCGCTTACCGTTTAATTCTTTTATTAATTCGCTGTTGCGTTTTACTTGTTTTAACTGTTATACATTTTAATTGTCTCCATTGCTTACCAGCATGGAGACATATTGTTCACTTTTTTCCACTCCACGTTTTTTTTCTTTTTTTCCCCCGTTTTTCTTCCAACCGTTTTTCCAAATTCCCTATCTGTTTCTATGTTAAATCGTTGTCCCATCTCTTTACGTGGGAGCCAAACAAGTCCGGGCATGCCCGGCCATAGTGAGTTGCCATTACCATCTATGACGTCATCATGACTCAATGACTCAGCATGACTAATAACGTCATCGTATGACTCAACTTCATACCCATGTATCGTATATGTCTCGACTCGACTTTTCGCGCGCTTTTCAACTGCGGTCGACTCAATTACGTACCCACGTGTCGTACATAAGTCGACTAAACATTTGACGCTCTTTTCAACTGCGGTCAACTCAATTACGTACCCACGTGTCGTACGTAAGTCGACTCAACTTTTGACGCTCTTTTCAACTGCGGTCGACCTTGTCGTACATGAGTCGACTCAACTTTTGACGCTCTTTACAGTGGGTCAACTCAACTGCGTACCCACGTGACGGATATGAGTCGACTCGACATTTTGCCCTCTTTTCAATTGCAATTTTTCCAGCTAATGAATAATTTTAGAGTCATCTTCATTCGATTGCTACTCACAAACACACATAGAAAATAACAAAGACAATTCAGTCACTGAACATTATTTAAATGGAATCTAAAGTACGGCAGACAAAGTCAAGTTACCTAAAACTAAGTACTGCGAGAGAGTTTAAAATCGCGAACACTAAAACTGAATTATAGCCACGTAAGTACTGTACTGTGGTGCAGAAAAGAAAGCAATGGAGACAAACTATTCCTCGGTGAGGGTGGTACTATGTTTTTTATATTTATTAGTAATGTAATTTGCTTTTTATAATATAATATTGATTGGAAATAAAATTCTAACTCGGGGACATTACGCATTGTCGTAAACAGAAACGAACTGGCAACGCAGCGCTGTAGAAAACGGTCAGTTGCATTGTTTTGATGACTGTTGATTGCTGCGCTGACGGAATGAAGATTTATGACTGGTTCAAATCGGTTTAATAAAGAAACAAGCAGCACTGGTGAGTGCAGATAATTTTCTGTTTGTAACAAATCTATTTGACACTTCATAGCCAAATAATTATATTATACGCTCCACAGTAGGCCTGTTATGTACAGCGTAAGGCTCTCCTTTGTTTACGCATCGATATGAACGAATAAACAGATAAACCACAATTGCTGTTGACCTTAAAAGTTTCTGTTTTACTTATTTAGTTTATTTAAAGGTTGGCCAACATGGAGGATGATGTCGGAGTGTCGGAAAGATCCCGACACGAACTGCACCGCTCAGTCTCGGCTCCAGCCCGACCCCAGAATGTAGCAGAAGTTTCGACGTTGCCAGATAACAACGAGAATCGAACGGTGCCACGAATAGGACTCAGCAGATCCTTGTCTAAAACTGAAGCAGTCAAAGAGTGATTCTGCTATTCTTTCTATAATATAATGTACGTAATTTAAACGAGTAAACGTGTTTTCAAACTAGATACCTGAAGAAGAGTACCGCGGTATTTTTTGGCCTGGACCCTGAGAAGGAGCATGAGTTGCACCAAAGATGGGATGAAAGGAGGAAAAGACTTTTAACGAGACGATGCGGTGCGTTGAAGGAATGCCCCATTGCGGTATGTCGAAAAACCAGCGACCAAATTAACACATACAGCGTGGTGCTGATTTTTTCTTTTTTAGGAAGAGCAGCCTGGTGAACACGAAGATCGAGTTGATGCTGCAATATCGAATGAGAATGCCGATGTTGGAGTCCCACGAACCAGGGTCTTCCGCAAGGAATCGGTCGCCAAGATGACGTGGGACGGCCTGGCTCATCTCGCGTCAGCCGTTACCAAATTCCGCCGCCTGCCTGCACAAGCACCCGCTGATGTCGAGACGCTACACTCCCGGAGTGTCGTCGGTGAAGTGTCTACCACTCAGCCCGTAGTGGTAGAACGGGGAGTTTCAGAAAGTGCCTCGGCTCTTTCGCTCGAAACCGAGGGAGCCGACAATCTTGCCTCGGAATCCTTAGAAGATGAAGTTTTCTTCGACTATCCACCTCCTCGGTACGAGGACGTAGTTGACGGAACACGCAGCTTCACTCCCGCCCAACCTATTTCCGTACGGAGAGTTACAGTTTTGGAGGAGACAGTCAACCACAGATGGAGGAGAGATGTCGGCAGCCAGCCAGCTTTTTCATTTGTCGGTCGATTTCTTGATAACTCGAACCGTAGGCAGTTTGGAATGGGAGTTGTTGGACGTTTCACACGGTATATAACCGAATTGGTTTTAACGGAATAATTTGGTGCATTTATTTCTCTAGACGATCTTTCCGCCGATCCGTCATGGAGCGGGACAAGTACATCAAGGAACAACTGGACTCTTTTGAGGACCACAGGCCGTATTTTACGTACTGGATCTGCACCGTGCAAGTTCTTGTGATGCTTATCGCTTTGTGCACTTATGGATTGGGGCCTGTTGGTTTCAACCTGCACCGCAAGTCAGGTCTTGTAAGTATTTTATTCCGATTTGCAATGAGAAGAATTTTCCTTTGTTTATGGTTTATTGATTAATGATGCTGTAAAACGAATTATATAGCTGACGTATAGATAATTTGCCACGATTTAAAGGCTATAGTTCTTCTTTTGTAACTTTTGTAGGTATTGGTTACAAGTTTGTCGCTACAGCAAGTTGACTATTTTGAGCCTGCAAACTTCTGGATTGGCCCTCGAGCCGTAAGTTGTTCCATTTTTCGTATACCTGTACAACTATCTTCAGTTAAATTCAAAAACCTAGGCTGACTTGATTCATATGGGAGCCAAATTCAGCCCGTGCATGCGACCGGACCAACGAATAAGTGAAGACATCAAGGCCTCTCGCAAGCGGGAAAGTCAGACAGCGTGCTGCATACGAAACGATCATTCAGGCTGCGTCCAAACGTCAAGGGCGGAATGCTCGGTAATTCATAATATACCTTCGTCGTTCTAAGAGTAATAACTAGGTTTATGAGTAAACTGTAATGGAATTTTATATAAGTTATTTATTTTTAGTATATAAGTAATTTATGTAATTGATTTCATAATAAGTTATAAGAAACTGCGTTAGATTATGAATAGATTATGAACCGTTTTGAATCTTTCCAGGGTTTAACATCTGTGTGGAGTAAGTGGAGTGTTATGAACCCGGGTCCTGGAGGTCGCCTGTCGGGTTCAGTTTGCGGGCAAGATCCCACGTAAGAGTCGAAATTATGAAATTATTATTAGTTATTATTATTATTATATAATGTATTAACATATTATGTTGTATAAACATAAAACATAATCTTGGCGTAATAAAAACAATTGATCTTTTTTCACCCCCATATTGTAGTTACTGCCTTGAACCTACATCCATTGCGCCCTTTGAGTGGCCTGATGACATAACACAGTGGCCCAAGTGTCGCAAGAAGTTACCTGGTCCAAGTATTTGAACTTGAATGTTTATTGTTTTCAAAAAAATTTAACCAATGGACACACATTTTTGCGATTTAGGTGACCAGTCCAGTTCTTTGGTACCGATTGCAGTAATACCAGCTGCGCACATGGTTTGTGAGATGATAGGACGTCCCTGTTGCATCGGTAAGCGTCCGTTGAACTCCTTCTGTAGTGTAATCCCTTAAATCTAATTGGATACCATGAAAGTTTTATTGCATTTAAATAAAAAATAATTTGCTAAAAATTAAGATAAATAATAAATAAATGGAAAGAATGAAAAGAAGAAATCTCATTATTCGAAACCAAGTGCGTCTATTGGTTGTTTATTATTAGGACTAGGCGATATATCATTTTTCTAAGTCGCGTGATATTTGGTATCAGATGTCATATTGCGTTATTGAGGGAGGCTTTCAAATATCGTTGGTATACAAATTCCTCTATTTGTTATATCTCATTCAAATATTGTTACAAGACAATTGCACTATCGTCTAATCGTGTATCATCTATTATTTATTATTATTCGCCATTTTGTGTATAATTATCGCGTTTCAGTCAATTTGTTACTGAACTAGCGGTAACCGTGGAAAAATGCAATCATAATTAATACACGTTCTTTTAATTAATGGGGTATACCTACACTTTTTTTAAATTCGTATTTACAGGTAATTATGGATTTTAAAATTAAACTGATTGGCTTTTAGGCATTCACGGCGAGTGTAGGATTACAACCAGGGAGTACTGCGATTTTGTCAAGGGTTATTTCCACAACGATGCATCTCTCTGTTCTCAGGTAAAACCTCTAATTATGTTAATTGAAACACTTGTTGGGGACAAGTGCAGCAGTTGCAGCCAAACTCAACTTACTTTCTATTGATTTTTGTTTGGATTTTTTCTTTTACTGTGAATAGAGCAATGTGTGTAGGCAATCTGTGTATGCAGTATACTGTACTGATTTATCGTTGTTCTTCTTGTTGTTTTCCCTCCCTCAGGTATCGTGCATGAATGTCGTGTGTGGCATGCTGCCTTTCTACAATCCGGACGTGCCTGACCAGTTTTATCGATTGTGGATTTCCCTTTTCCTCCATGCTGGGTAGTTATTATCCGATTCGCCTAGCATCAAACTTGATATTTTAAGTTTCTAACTTAATTTTCGATAATGTGTTTTGCAGGATTATCCACGTAACGCTGTCCGTCACCTTCCAAATGATCATCATGCGCGATTTGGAGAAACTGGCCGGACCCGTGCGCATAGCCGTCATCTATATAGGCTCGGGGGTTATAGGCAATCTGGCTTCGGCCTTATTCGTTCCGTACCGAGCTGAAGTTGGACCATCGGGATCGCATTTCGGTCTCCTAGCCTGCCTCTGCGTCGAAGTGGTTCACGCCTGGCCCCTCTTACGGACGCCCTGGAGAGCTCTGGGACGCCTTTTGGTTTTCGTCGCCATCCTTTTCCTTCTCGGTCTCCTGCCCTGGGTGGATAACTTTGCCCACATTTTCGGGTGCGCAATCTCTCAGTTCATTGGGTTGTCTCCTACAGATAGTCATTCGGCAGTGGAACAAACTGCTGATACCTAAAGATATATTATGAATATTAACACTATATTTACGGAAAATAATTCTAATATATGTGAAAAATACCATGAAATAAATTACAAATTTCGATATATAATTATATTTTATTGAAGTGATTTGTAAAGTTAAGTATAAAATCTGAGAAAAATAATTGTAAGGCTTGTGAAGTAATGACCAGAATGAACCTAAGGTTAAAGGTTAATAGGGCCATCATTCCAGCTGAATGATATGAAATGTTAACTGTCGTCTTTTTTCGAGTATTCCAAGTTTTAATCATGGAATTCGATTGCCGTTTGTTTTGCGCAGGTTTTTCTCGGGTGCGCTGCTCTCGTACGCCTTCCTGCCGTTCATCGCGCTGGGTTCCTACGACAGGAGACGGAAGCTGCTGCTGATCGGTTTCTGCCTGCTGCTGACTGTTCTCCTCCTCATTGGCCTTGTCTTGATGCTGTATGTTTGGCCCGTTCAAGATGAGCGAGTCATCGAGATCTTGGGATATCTCAACTGCATCCCGCTGACCAGGGACTTTTGCGCCGGGCAGAATATCCACTTCAACAAGCGAGAACCGATGATTACGCGATGAGTCAAACCAGGCCAAAACACCCTAGTCCCTTCTATTTCTCGTCTGAGATTATGTTCACCAGCCTTTCCTACCTTTCTCCTCGCTTCAAATCTTTTGAATGAACTCTGCATCCCCAGTGTCTGAGCAAATGTACAACCGTTCATGCGTGCAAGGAACGAAACGCACAATAAGCTGTCCTATTTGCGGCAGATCTGTTTAGCAATTCTACTTTCTGGATGGTAAAATTTGTAGCTGCTTGAACGTTTGCCAGTCCTGGACGTAATAAACGAGCCTGTGCAATAAGAAAATGCCCTGCTATTTTTTATTAATCAATATTAATAAAAATGTTATTTGCAAAGATACATATTGCTTTCCTCCCTCCGTTTAATCCAATTGGATTTGAAATACTAGATATATCTATTAATATATATATAATGATAAATTAAAAGTTTAAATATAAAGCAATGTATTGTTATAAAAGCATTGTAGGTCATTAATGAGGCTTTCGAGATGTTATATTTGAAAATATATTTAAAATCGGCATGAGATACATTGCCTAACCTCATGGAATGGATAACACCGTACTGAAACATTTTAAGGTTACGAAGCTTTGTTGATCTAGTTGAATAGCACAGCCCACGTCAAAAGTCGCACGGATGTTGGAACCCAGTGAGAAGGAGATTAAGTGGAACGGTCAATAGATACGGAAGGCATTGGCTACAGTATACGAACCGTAGTCTCTGATCTGAAGGGGTCTGTCCTATTTGACAGGACGCCGCCAAGACTAGCTGGTTGCTGACCTCTCGTATGTGCTCTACCATCAGTTATTTATACAATTAGTACATTATGCGTGTTAGGTTAATGAACTATAATTGGGAAGACTGGGAATTTCAGAATCTCTTTGAACTGTATACTGCCCAAAATCTGGGCGGATTTCCTTTGTCCATCTATTTCGTATTCAGACTTGTGTCCGCATGGTTTTTGAAACCTGGAAGCCTAATGTTACAAGCTCTACATTATGTTATATGTATGTCTAGTTTTTGGAAGTCTAACAGGAAATATGACTATGCCCGAAATCTGGGCTGATTTGCTTTTTGACATTCAGTTGAGTTGGTCATCTAGATTTGTTCACAAATACTTAATTTTATCATCACCTCTGTACATTATGTTAGTACTAATATATCAGTAATTCTGAATGCTTTACATACTGCCCAAAATCTGGGCGGGTTTCATTTTTAGGTTAATTCATTCATATCTAGTTTTGTATCAACATAGTTTTAACCTTGACACAACCATCTAATATCAGTATTATAATCTAGCTGTACATTACGTTTATATTAACGAGTAACTATTTTTGAAAACCCTTGCAGGAAATATATCTGCTGGATGTAGAAATACTGCCCAAAATCTGGGCGGATTTCTGTTATACATTTATCTAGTCATCTAGACATACTTTAGCATAGTTTCTAAACGACAAAATCAACTACAATACCTTAGCTCTGCATCACTTTAATATGAATATATAATTAGTTATGCTTGGGTAACGAATAATTAAAGTCAACGATTGACACTGTTCAGTTTAATTGGATCCACACACGGCCACCAGAAGGCACTAGTGCGGAAGTCACGTCGGGGCTGGTTATCATTACCAACAAGCTCACTTTGCTACCTTAGGAACAGATTGACCGAACCTGTCATTTTTTTAGTAAGGAGAGAAAAAAACAATGAAAGGTTTTCTTAATATTACAGAAATCAGTTAAGTTGCGGATCATCACATACGAAACACTTACTGTAGCCAACCGCCGTTAACTGCATTCTGGGCAAGTTTTTAACCGCAGCCAGGATCAACTTCTAACTTGAGGAAAAGACTAAACGAAACTGTCTAAACGTTGGTTTGTTTTTGTCGAAGTTAAGTAAAGGTGAAGGTCAAATAAAATGTCCGACCAAGACGAATTTAAAGGTTAGTTGAGCTCCACCGTAACAGTCCAAAATCTGTTGTACTGTTTACTGACGCTGAGTTTGAAATACACATAGAGAGACGCACCAAACTGAGGCCGCTGTCATTCTCTGGGACTCCGAGCCAAACCGTGCTACCGAATAACACGTCAACAACGTCACTTCATTCATTCCCGATGTAATGAGCCCTGAAAGACAGCAACGCTTGCACTTTGTACACTATTACTGACTGATCTGTTAATCTGCAGGGAAAAATGGAGGATGTCGCACGACGTCAACTCGACAGGAAAACTTCAGATTTCACCGCAAATGGTACGCACTCGCCTTACAGTCTTTTGCAAGACAGAGAATAACTTGCTTGATAAACCCTTAGGTGTTTGACTTCACGTCGGATGACTTGCAGGACTGTGGCGAGATCGGCCGCGGCAACTTTGGCAGCGTCAACAAGATGATGCACACCAAAAGTCAGACAATAATGGCTGTCAAGGTAATCTCCCGTTATGACGAGAAAGCGGTTTCCCAACAGCTTTTGTCACGCAGAGAATTCGGTCAACGGTCGACGAGAATGAGCAAAAGCAACTACTGATGGACCTGGACGTCGTCATGAGGAGCAACAACTGCCCGTACATTGTGAAATTCTTTGGCGCCCTCTTTACAGAAGTAACTTATTACCTGTTGTTTTTTAAACATAATCTTTACTTCACAACTGGTTACTTTTGCAAAGGGTGATTGTTGGATTTGCATGGAATTGATGGACATATCCCTGGACAAGTTTTATCGATTCGCACACCGTCATTTACAGCAGAAGATTCCTGAATCGATCCTGGGGAAAATAACCTTGGCTGTAAGCTAATTTGACTTGTCGAATCTTAAGGAAAAAATATAAAATATCCGTTTTTTGGCAGACGGTACAAGCCCTGAACTACTTGAAAGAGAAGCTGGAAATTATTCACCGCGATGTGAAGCCTTCCAACATTCTTATGGACCGCAAAGGCAACATCAAGCTCTGCGATTTCGGCATTTCGGGACAACTAGTCGATTCTATTGCCAAAACTAGGGATGCCGGTTGTCGTCCTTACATGGCTGTAATCAATCTCTTTTTAATTTAAATCATCTCGTCAACTTAGTTTATATAATTATCTTAAAAACGTATTATTATTATTATCAGTATTAGTCCTATCTAGATCCGTACGTCTCACGTATGTTTTTTAAAATTCAGTCGTCTTATCATTATAGTTCGTATAGACTATGTGAAGAGCGTATCATTTAAGGAAATTAACATTGATTATGTTCCTTTGCTCGTTTTAACTCTTTTTCTTTTGTAAATTCACAGCCAGAACGCATTGACCCTCAGTCGTCCGCACGTGGCTATGATATCCGCAGTGATGTTTGGTCCCTGGGCATTACCCTGATTGAAATTGCAACGGGCAAATTTCCCTACCCGCAGTGGAATTCCGTGTTCGACCAGCTAACCCAGGTACATTCTATCTATCTGTTTATCTATCTATCTATCTATATATCCAGTTATCTATCTATCTATCTATGTATACATCTATCTATCTACCTACCTATCCATCTCTCGCAGTCCGGTTAAGTGGTTTCGTTGCTAGGCAACATACAGCGCGAGATAAGATCAAGCGCCTGTTACGTTTACTAACCATTAGCGGTAATGTATGTACAGGTGGTTCATGGAGATCCGCCGCGTTTGGTGTCCAGCTATGCGAGAAGCCCTACACATCGACCTGAAGCCAAAGACGGAAACCTAGTACAGGAGGGACCCTTTTCGGACGAATTTGTCGACTTGGTCAATACATGGTACTGATTTCCAAATTACTCTTAATTTTCATATAACTATTATTATCAGTATTAATGTTATTGTCATTATTCTGATTATCATTATCATCATTTATAATTTATTCTGATATCATTATTCGACAATTCAACTGTTACCTAATTAGATTATATGTTCTATCTTTACAATTGTACGGTTTCTGTGATAATTAGCGATTCGGCTGCGTCGTTGGTGCCCCGTTGAGAAGGGTGACAGTTGCACGTTTGAATGTAATTAAGCGTGCGTGCGGAGAAAGTTCCGTGAACCTGGTTAGGTTCAAGTTTGAGCACAGCCAAGTATTTGCATGCAGCGATTAACCCTTCCGACATGATTTTTATTGTAAATTACTTCTATGTAACTCATCACTTTGAATTCTTAATTTCAGCACTTCAGTAATTTAAGTATAAGAATGACATGGGGCAGTATGACATATTTAGTCAGTTTAACTGTCGCTAGTTGGTTTGGTAAGAATAGCTGTTTATACTTGGTGGTGGTAGAAAAGAATCATTAACCAGTGAATCTTTTTTGCGAATCAGTTTGCAGAAAGAGGCTCGCTCTCGACCGAAATATTCCAAACTGCTGCAGCACCCGTTCCTCGTGCACAGTCAGGCGGAGAACGTCGACGTCAGCGGCTACGTCAAGAATATTTTCCAGCGCATCGAGACCTTAGGAATGACTGTGTTGGACTTGTAATTCCGCAAGCTGTTTTCACTTCCCTGCTGCGCCAGCTTTTCACGTTCGTAGCCTTGTGTCTTAGCTGTCGTACGGTCGCTAAATCTCACCTCTAGGACGCTTGCAACACTATTTTTCCAGAGGGAAAAACATACACCCTATAATCTGGTTTTTCTTCTTTGTATCTCTACTGAAAACTCCATTCCCTAATTCTACAGCTGTGTACATATTCCAGGCAGGAAACGTAAAAAAAAAACAGACAACATAAAATAAGATAAAGCCGAGGCTCTAACCGAGTTTCACCATGTAACACCAGTGTAAACATGCGAACTCTTTAGTTTACAGGACCCTATACAACGTGTAAGGATTGTTAAAAGAGACAATACAAATTCAAAAAGTTCTTGCCCATAACAACTCATGTATTACATCTCTCTCATTTAAGCAAACTTGAAATACTTAGGCAAATAACTCTTCGAAAGAATTCTGAATCTCGGGGATCATATCGGTCGTTAGCGTACTTCGCCGTTTTGTTTCAAAGGCTCTTCTACTGCAGACTCGGGCCGTCAGAGCCGCACAGTAGGCTGCGGTAATCATCCGATCCTCCGCCGTCAGATAACTTTCTTTTGCGGAGAAGGACCAACTGAGGAAAGTGGCCAGAATGCCTCCTAGCATGTCTCCTTGGCCTCCACACCGGCGAGGTGAACCTTCCGTCTCACAGACTGCGACTCTCACACCGTTTGATATCACATCGGATTGTCCTTTGCAGAGGAGGGTAACATTCCCCAGTTTTTCTGCGAGCGCGGCGACGTTCTTCGGGTCTGCTGTGGCATTCGGTCGTAGGGACACCCCCAGGACTGCCTCGTACAGCCGCGTGAATTCCACAGCATTGGGTGTGAGAATGGCTTTCGAATAGCCGCGTATTTCCTTGTGATTTTGGTTGAGGAAGAAGAGGCTGTCGGCGTCGACGATGATTGGGATGTCCCGCTCCTTAACTTTACTGAGGATCTGTCCGATGACGTGAAATGTCTCTGCACTTCTGCCGAGGCCGGGTCCCAGTATAACAGTGTGCAAGCGCGGGAGCCATTCACATATTTCCTCTACCGCGTCTTTTGAATCTAAAAGTGGGTGGACAATGAGTTCGGGGCTGTAGCTCTTTATGACGGGAGCTGCTTGCGAATGGCAGAAGACGTGAGCCAGATCCGCGCCAGTACGCAACGCCGAGATGGCAGCGAAATATGGCGCCCCAGTGTATTCCAGGCTCCCTCCAAAAACCCCTATTCTACCAGCTTCTCCTTTATGCTTTTCCTGCAATAACGCGGGGATCAGCGACTTCATTCGCTCAATCATATCTGAACTCATTGTTGTTGTGGTGGTGGAGCGTAGTTTGATTCCTATAGGTTTACGTATAGGATTCCTATAGGTTTGTATAAGATTATGGGTGAGTAAGGCTTTTTTGGCAATCCCTAGACATGCGTTCATGAGGAATGCCACATGTGTAGATTTTTTTACAATGTCAGAATTGACTGCGAATTTAATGTTGACGAAAATAGTGTTGTTTAAGTAAATGTATATATTTGTTGATCTGCTTACGATAAACGCTGAAGCCCTCTAGCGGTAGTCTAGGAAACCTTTGTAAAGCTTACGTCGGATGGTTTAATCTTAATGTAATTATTGTAGTAATTAATGTAATCTTAAATAAGTAATAACCTCCAAGTTTTGCTATTTCCAACTTACTTTAACTTTGTTTCGTGTCGTATCCGTACCAGGGTGGACTGCCCCTGCTTCAACTGATACTGTAATTTTTTAAATTTAAATAAAAATTTTGTAAACTTGACTAGACATAGAACGCATTGCTTCAATAACTTATAACATCCCAATGATTCTTTGACCCTCAGATTAAGTGTGGCGACATTGTCAATAGTTGAGCGGCCGCGACAGAAACCACTTGGAAACCAAGTAACAAACCGCAGCTCTTCAACACGAACTCTCCATTACTTTGGCAAGATTTGTAACATCTGACCCAGGCCTAAGGAGCGGATAATGAGATAATATGATAATAGCATATAATATAATAATGGATGTCTTCCGTGAGTCCGGAATTTCGCCGGTGTATCAGATCTTGTGGAGTAAACGTAGAAGCAGTTCCTTGGCGTAGGCAGCTTCGCATCAACCGTGTTAGCGCATCCTTACCTACGCGGTATTTGCATGTTATTTTGAATCGAAGTTGTGGGCCTGGTTCTTTGTTGACGTTTCGTACAATATTTGTTGAGCCGATTCAGTATTTTTGTCTTCAAGTCAACAGTATGACATTCTATGTGAAACCGCCCGAAGGACGTGTATCACTGTTACAATTTCATGAATTTGCGACCACCAGATTACGATTTCTTCTTGCCCTGTGCCGTCCTGTTGACACGAAGCAACCTGACTTGCTAGACAATTACAAAATGCTAACTCGTGACCCCGTCTGGGCTGCTAACTCCCTCTGTATACAAGAAGGATTACCGCAAGATAGAGCGTCACACTTCATTTTACAGTAGTATTTCATACAAGATATCAAGGATCTCATGCAATAAATTAAAGTTAAATTTTGGAATATTCCTCCAGGATCCTTTGCTGCGGAAACCATGAGTTATCAACCACCGTGTTGTTGGCAGAATCTCTACTGTTTTACTGCAGGCTAACTGTGTCTTCGGCTCAAGGTGTTTGTCGTTACTTAACAGATCTGAAACGTCATATATGGTCACTGAAGAAGATGGACGCCGGCTGCGTGCACTCAATACACGATTCCGCTGCTTCTGTCGTCCACCAGATCACTGCCGGGAAACTGGTTCAGTGCTTAAGCAGCGAAGGACAGCAGTGCGAGCGGCACAATGTACAAGGTATATAATTCAAACATTCAGATTTTAATTCAAGTTTAATTTAAATTTATTTCAAATTTAGTCAAATTTGTGCACGTGCTTCCACTGGTGGCTCAGCGGCTCATCACCTTGGAACGCGGAACGGGCCACGTGCCCTGTCGCCTGATTCCCGTTCTGCTACGACTCGTTTTCGAGCAGTTGATGACTAACTCGAAACAGTTTCTCGCATCTAGTCAGTTTAGCGTAGGACATTTTATAATTTCTTTAACCATATGTTAAAAGGAGTACAGCTGTTTATTTGTAGGAGGAGACTCGTGACTCTCGGTTTTCAAGCATTCAGCGGGAACTTTTACTGATCCTGAGAGCCAAACGACCGAACTTCTATAATCTAGTAGGCAACGATTTCATAACGACTCTTGAGATACCGGTTGTAGTAACCGGTGGTACCGGAATCACGGTCAAATCAGAGGACGTGGATGAAATGTCGAGCCTGTTTCCTCCGTGCATGAGGAACCTGCACCGAGTTCTACGTCACCGACACAGGTTACGGCATGACGCTAGGATCCAGTACAGCCTTTTCTTGAAAGAAATCGGCATGCCTTTCCACGAGGCGATAGAGTTCTGGAAAAGCGAGTACTTGAAAAACCCGTGCCGTTCTCACAGTGGCTGCTGCGACCATCATTGGTCGAAAGACGTTAAAAGATACGAGTACAGCTTACAGCACATGTACGGCATGGTAGGAAGCAGGAAGAACTATTCCGGACAGAGATGCTCTGTCCTGCAGGTAAACCCAGTGCTATCTTAGCAGCTGGTAGTTGGCCATACGACCTTCATTAGAACTGATCTGCAGTAGATGTCCTACTTATCCTGATTCAGTTAAAATCGCTAGCTTGATCGCCAATTTCATGTGTTACAGTGAAAAATGCAAATTACATTCAACTAATTACGGTCACAGGGCAGGATCAAAGATCACATCAGCTGTAATTAGCGGAATTGTTTCACTATATACCGAATTCATGCGCCTATGTTTAGTCAGATACTAATTCCAACACTCTACGTCACAATAATTATAAAGATAATAAATAAAGTAAAACATTATAAGTAGGATTTGTAGTTTTAATGAAAGTGAGATGTGGTCTTTATAATCCTAAACTCATCTATATTCTTGACTTATTTAATTACAGGCGAGCTGCAGCGCTTCACACGAAGGTGGTTGTCCCTTCGCATTTGCTGGAGAAGAGTACCTCGTGATGCTGCTCAAGCACGGATCAACGAACGATGCTGCATGGGACGAGATAAGAGAGCTGCGAAATGTCCACAAATACAACAGCGCCTGCGCAGTGTATCTCAGCTCCCTGCAACAGTGCGAAACGGTTGGCGATTTTGCCAAACCGGCTCAGTTTTTCCACCACGCGTACAAATGCAGTTCTAAACTGTAAAAACATAAATTTAAAGAAAAAATTAAATTTGTTTGTCTCCTCCTCTTTTTATTTCCCCCCCACGAATATTAGAAAGAAGAAGAAAAGGAATTGAATAACAAAAGATAAACTGTTAGAAGTGAGCGAATATATTAGAAACTCCAGGCTGGAATCGTTCGGCAGTAGCAGCTAGAAGCCAGAGGTCAGCTTCCGTAATGGACAAGGTCTTCCTCAGCTTAACCGCAAGTTTCTCGTTCTTCTGGCTGCCAATCGAATACCTGAGACGAGAAATTTAAAACAAATTATTCGTATTCCTATTATTGTATAACTCTATAAATATATTTATCTATTATGTAGTTAGAAATTATCATTATACGAATATATGTATATATAACGGGGACATAACAGACATACTGCTTCATGGAAGATAACAGCTGAGCTGATTTACACAGAAGCGCCCGGTGAAACGATCCAATTATCCGGTCCCATTTCTGCGCGTTCTGCGTAACGAGTTGCTCCAAGCACCAAACCACAAACCTGCTGGCTTTCTTGTAACGGCGGAATACGTGCCTGAAGCAAGAATCATCAAAAATGAGTTATTCAGATGAACCTGGCACTGAATATCAAGTCGATACTGACTTGAATCCTGATTTTCGCAATAGGAGTTCAACACTCGAATATTTACGGTTAATGATATTATCTTTAAATGAGTTTAAAAGTGGACGGAAGTTATGTATCAAATTCAATTACGCGGTAGTTTCTGGTAGTTGGACTTGAACACCATCGATGAAGTCGACTTCGTCTTGACGTTGTTGACGCTCTTTCCTTGTACGGTGCTCGAAGATGTTGCCCGAGAAGCTCACCTGACCTTTCCTCGTTAAATCGACCAGAGTCAAGGGCAGGTCATTGAGAAATACGTCGCATGAGTTTATGTTCCGCCGGCCTTGTTCGTCCTCCATTATACCCTGAAATCACATTTTGTGAGGGGAAATGCCATCAGTATTAAATAATCAGGTTCTATATTATACTATTTATTAAATTAAATTATTATTAGCATTTACTATTTATATTTAAAAAATTACTTATGAATTATGTATTTTTATGTTTTCTATATCTTATAGTACATTTTAATTTATTTGATTTAATTTATGTAATGTAATCAGTTTAATTATTGAAAATTTATCTACAATTCATTTGATAAGAGCGTGCGATTTGGCTATACCTGTAGAAAGAGACCGCTGCAGAATGTGGCGTTCTCATAAGCGCGTCTCGAGTTCCTCCGCATCGCGTCATCCGGGAGAAACATGGACAAATAATTCAGTACCTGATGTTTAAAAAAATCAAAATTAATTAATGATATTATTAGTATTAATTATTAACAATTAATAAAACATATAAGTAAACGGTTCATTCATTCGTAGTATGTCTCCGTTTGGCTTAAGAGAATTGATATTTACCTGTAATGCTATATTATTATAAATACTATTACTAGACTAAACAGTATTGCACTGATTGTGGTATCTTGACGGGAAGTGTTTCATACTTTGGTAACCGATTCCTGTGATTGGCCCACGACGCAGCACGATCCACCAGTGGTCAACATGGCCGAGATAGCCAATGCCCAGGGTATTGAGATTTCAGTGAAAAACGTTTTCAACAGCAGCAAATCCGGCGAAAGTTGCAAACTGTTCTGGAATGTGACGGATAACTGACGGTCCGCTTCACCTATCCACCGGGTCAGCTTTTCATCTTCGCACGGACCCAGATCCTAAGTTTATCAACAAAAATATCTTAGATTTATCAAAAGAACATACAAGTGCTTAAGATAATATAATATTAATATAGACGTTAATCGGCGTAATGCTTCCACATACCTTGGAGAGGCTAAGTTTCAAATAGTTGGCGATTCTCGTCGTTACGTGGACGAGCAGTGGCTGATAGCTCCAGAACAACGATTTCTGATCATGACTTAGTGCAACAGTGAAAGAGTATATGGAAGGCTCCGTACGCTGGGAATCGGATAGCGGCAGCGTCGAGAAAACTGCAGACTGCGAGATGAAATTTAGTGCGGGCACCGCCATGCAGGTCTCCCGCACAACATCAGAATAAGACGGGCTCGTTTTAAGTGACTCTCCGACGACCGTGTGACAGGCTATGTAACGTGAGACTGCATCTTCTTCCAACGGGGCAATATGAACGTCAATGGTGGAACTGACTTGTGAATCATTCAACGAGGGCGAATCCAGCCCATTGCAGCCTCGACCCTGAGAACAAACCCATTGTTTGATTACTCGAGGCCCTACGACGTCATCCCACAGGGACAGAACGAACCTTGGAGATTGAAAGCGGTTTTTAATGCTATTAAGCGACATTTTTCAACGGTCCACGTTTGAATAGCGGCTTTTACATCTCGTATTGAAATGCTTTACACAGAGGAAAACACGATTGTAAACAACAATCACGATTCCGCGCAACGTATAGCAATGTGTAGACTAACGACAAAGATATTAATAGAAAATCACTGCTATTGCTACTTTTATTTTTAAATCTATAATTAATATCAATCATCAACTAACATCATAAGTTAATTTAAATATAATTTCAATAATTAATTATAACTAATTTATTCATCATCAAAAGTTAGATGTTGCGCGAAATATTTACCTCAAGCCCAAAGTTACAACAACTGTTTTCCTTTTCTCGACTCGACTTCACCGACTTTGTAATTTGAAAATAAAGATGGGTATTCGCGGTTTATCAACATACATAAGCTCGCGATCGCATCTTTTCTTAAAAAACCATCAATTACACGACTGCACAGTTGTAATTGACGGAAATAACCTGCTGCACTATCTGTACAACACGTGTCCCGGTCTCCACCCGGCCTTTGGTGGTGATTACGACCGACTTTTCCACTATTTCAAAGACGTGTTCACTCTACTAGCCGACTGCAACATACGCGCAATAGTAGTTTTTGATGGAGGACTCGACCTGGAAGGCAGAAAGAGCGAAACCAGGTGGCAGCGAGCAAAACAGAAGCTGGGAATGGCCTTGAAAGTCACCTGCGTCAAACAGGGACGCATCCCCGTCTTCCCGATCATGGGAAAGTTGACGTTAGTAGCCGCTCTTCTAGAGCTCGGCATAGAGACGATCCAGACGGAGTACGAGGCTGACGAGGAGATTGCTCTTTTAGCTAGAAGTATGGACTGCTACGTTATCAGCAACGACTCGGACTTCTACGCCCTCGACGTTAAGCTGATCCCGTTGGACAGTCTGTCACTCAGCATCACCCGCCTCGAAGATGATGTCTGCGTGCTGGACTGTCAACTGTTTACGCTAGATTTTTTTGTCCAGAGGTAATTAGTAAACTGCATACTGCTTGGTGAAATGTTTATCAGTACATAAAAGTACCACCGATTTCTGTACGTTTTTCGTGCTAAACGGTAGTGTATTGTCTTTAGGGTGGGATTCTCGGATAAGAAGATCATCCCTATGCTCGGTACATTACTTGGCAACGATTACATCAAAGTTAGTCTGTTTGAGAACCTCTTCTCGCAGATACGGATGCCTAAAAGCCAAAAGAAAATGACAGACCAGCACAGAAGGCTTCAGGCCCTTGTCGAATGGCTCCGGGGGCAGAGCGTTGAAGGCGCTCTTCGAAAAGTAGGGGGTAATTAATATTTACTTTGTCTTCTTCCGTGTTCATTTTGTTTTTCTTCGTTGCAGGTACTGTCGTACGTCAGAATGGAGAAGAGAGACCGGGTTGAAAACGCCATTCGTCAAAGCCTGGCCGCTTACAGTCACGACAAGGAAACGGGTTTCAGCTGTACTGCCATGAGTATGAAATATTTAAAGATTATTTTTTATAAAAAAAAAGACTAGTAATTGAAATTGTATGACAGAGGAACGTGTTGCGACCAAATTGGTTGAATCCGGTATACCGCGTGCGTTTACCGATAACTACGTTTCTGGAACGATTCCCGCATGGGTCCTCGAGATTCGACACAACGGAACAGTTCCGTTTCACTCGCAGGTTGAATCGTGGTCCTACCCGAGCACTTTGAAGTGCGCTTGGAGAATCCTGCGAATCATCGGGCTCATCGTTGGCGAAGAGGATCAGCGGCAAACGATTCAGGTTATTACACGCGTCAAGCACAAGCTGGTCCGTAAGGATTTGAATCTGGATAGAACGGACTTTGAATCCGAGGTGCCGCACATTAGCCGTATCGAAACCATGACACGGGACGATAGAAAGAGGCTCCTCGTACATGTTTTACTCGATCCGGGTTTTAGTATGGTAAAGGAGATCCCCGAAGACTTGCAATTGACTTTTGCCGTAATGGTCTACTGGATGCGCAATTGCCATTCTCCTCTGAAAACTTATCACATCGACGCCTTACTAATCTGCCTTTTAGTTTTAAGCAGAATTGACCCAAGAATAGGTCGAATACGCAGTCAAATCAAACTAGCCAATGTAATGAAGGCAGCGGAAGGGAAAGCGGACGAGTACCTGCTGGCCATGAAGAACCTGGTCAAGTATTTCGAGCTCGAACCCAAAATGCGGGTACACGAAAACCTGTACGACAAAGATCTAGTCCATTGTATGGGCGAGTTCCAGGCTGTTCTCTACTATAGCAATGCTCTCAATGCCGTTTTGGACTTTCCATGGAACATGCCGAATCCTGGAGAAATCTTCAGCGGGCTCTTTATCTATAACCTGATCAACGAGTTCAAGAGAAACGAGCGGATGACTCTGGTAGGGAAAATATTTGGAGAACAAAGTTCGCTGCTGGATCTGTACCGGCTGCTGAGCGATAATCTCGACCAACTTGGCCCCTCGTCGATCAAGGACTGGCAGCCTCACGTGGTGCCCAGAAAGCCGAGGAAAGGGAAGAACAAGGAGAACATCGTTGTCGAAGATAGCGACCAGGAAGAGTCAACCAGCGATAATGACGGAGCTGAAGACGAGGAGGACGTGTCTTTAATTGGCAATCGATTTGCCCTCTTGCGTGTCTGAGACGGCCGCACAGAAATTTGATCCGTGACGATTTTTCAAAATAGGAAATACAAAATTTGAACCTGAAATATTGTTTTTTTAGTATATGCAACTCCTTGTTCGGAACGATGATTGCGCACTTTATTTGGTTACTCTTTCACCGTGAGCGTTATCTTATCGCAGAGAGGCGATGGCCAGAGTCGCGACGAGCCCAGCTAGAAGCAGCCAGTCGCATCGAATCCAGTGCCCCACCACCACAAATTGGACCCTGCGGCTATTCATATTCACCCAGCTGTTTTTATCTTGGCCAGCGAGACTCTCGAACGTTTCAGTACAACTTGTGTTGACTTGGACTTGGACCGAAAACGTGAGTCTCAACAGGGACTGGACATCACAATCAAAGTACGAAATCCATACATCTGTGTAGCGTTTTAATGCTTACATTTAAGATAGTACTGGTTTGGGGTGTGTTAAGTAATAAAAACTGCTGACCTTGCTGTTATTCAGCAGACACCAGTGAAGAGGTAAAAAAAATATCAAGTCGCCAGTTGGCTATGTCGAAAAGATGACTAATCAAGTTTTGCGGGAATGGTTTTTTGTTGTTGCTTAGCATGAGTAGTTTTCATGAAGGCAACTTTCAAAATTTCAAACCGTTCCTATATTTACACCGTGGTTACTTACAGTTTGCTACAAAGTTTAGGAGAGTAAACGTTAATGACATGTTCAGGGTTTGTAATAGAGTTGGAACTAGTTCGAATGAGAAAAGATACCGCCCCAAGTTTTCGGGCAGTGAATCTGCACTAGTCGGCGCAAATTTCAGAACGACAGTAGAGTAAAATACTCTGTAGATGTTATGGGGAATGTGAGATTGTTAACTGACTTAAAGGTTGAGATTCTATGGGATAAACAACGGCCGAGGTTGTTAGGTTTTATTGTAATTATCTATTCAATTCTAATTGTAGTTTTATACCAACAGGTTTTAAAAGGAGAAATAAAAGAGGACCAATGTTGACCAGAAGAAAGCTGCTAGTCACGGGCTTGGTCTCGGTGGCTGTTTTGTCAGCCCTTGGCCAACTCATCTGGTCGTCGGTGCTGTCCTTAGTGGGTGTTGCCTTTCTCTCGTATTACATCATCGATGCCTTGACCAAAGTGCTGTTTAACGCCATGCCTCGTCACTTGATTGACGACCGTGACACCAAAGCGGTTTTCGTCACCGGTAATCGCCCATTGCCATCTAATCATTGCAAGCTTTTCGATTACTGAAATCTGCCAAACCCTTTTCAAGTTTCACTTCATTTTATGGGTGTTTGATATCATTTGAAGTTTAGAAGTTGGTTTCAAGTTATAGCTTATCATTCGTCGCTTCTAAACCCTTGTAAAGGATCATTATTGTAATGGCTAAGGTTGCGATACGGGATTCGGTAATCAGCTGGCCCACCGTCTGGACGCCCTCGGCTTTCAGGTGTTCGCCGGTTGTCTGAACGTCAGGAGCGAAGGAGCGCAGACTTTGAAAAGCAGCTGCTCGGAGCGGCTTCAACTAGTTGCCGTGGATGTCACCAGCGATGACCAGGTGGCCTCGGCATCCCTCACCGTGTCGTCGATCCTAGGAGATCGAAGTAATACTGATTGTGTTGTTTCCCAATATCTTGTTTTGACTGTTTTCCTTTTTAAATCAATGGTTCAACATGTGAAGAGTTGTGGGCAGTGGTGAATAACGCAGGTATCGCCACCTGCGCCGAGGTGGAATGGTGTCCCGTGGAAACGTACCGTAAAGTCATGGATGTCAATACTCTGGGAGTTGTGCGAGTGACGAAGGCCTTCCTGCCGCTGGTGCGAGAATCCCAGGGAAGAATTGTCATCGTCGCCAGTTTAGCCGGTAAATTGTATCCAACAGAATGTAGTTGTGAATTCTTTTAATTAACTAACAATTCCATTAATGAATTAAAGTCAGAGCAGTTAGTGTCCATGTAGTTGATTAAACTATGAACTGTCATCTTTAGTAGTAGTTTGTTATGGAACTAGTATCAGCAGCAAATTAATATCTTTGGTAACTAATCAAGAATTCCGTGTTCTTAATCGAAATGGTAATCCTGTTTTAAGCAGTCTTACATTGATGAACTTGGTACTTAATGTTTAAGTTGAAATTTTGGCAGGACGCGTGACTTTCCCCGGATTCACGCCCTATTCGATGTCCAAGTTCGCCACCATCTCTTTCGCTGATGGTCTTCGCCGCGAGATGAAGAAGTGGGGAATAACCGTT
>JAIQCU010001193.1:0-24415 GCA_022114935.1 Leptestheria dahalacensis | reverse complement strand
GCTCTTTAATTAACCATACCCCCGCGCATACGAAGTCGTAGTCGGAATTCCACAACCCGACATTTTATATGCTTTTCAACCCTTGATTTATCATATTCTTGGCACATTTCAATAACGTGTAGTTTGAGATGTATATTCAGTTCAATCAAAAGTTGAGTTGGAATTTCACAATCCCGACATTTCGTGCTTTTCGATCCTTGATCAATAAGATTTTTGTCATTCTAATTTCAATTAAACCAACTTGGATTAATAAGTGTCCAATCAATAATTTCAATAAAAATTCCCGGTATACTTATCGAGTCCAATTTAAAGTTGAGTTGGAATTTCACGACCCGACATTTTCCATTCGGCGATTAATTCAACTCTTATCAATCTAATAACATTTAGAGAAAAATTTCCAGTTAAAGAATTATCAACCAGTTATGAACCTATTCCAATAAAACTGTTTAAGTGCAGAAGTCGAATCGGAATATCGTTACCCGACATTTTCTACTTTACATTCCTTCTTCAATCGAATTCTAATTTCATACTATAACGTAACATAACTTATAAGTCATTAATATTCTATCATGTCTTAAACCATCAAAGTATTTTTTCGGTAAGCGTCCGATGTAGTTGCGAGGAAAAGTTGCGTGACAGGTTTCACTAATTAGGCACGCTACATGTCGGTCTTATGTCAGAACCAAAGTTCAACAGATAAAAGACGGTGGGGGGAAAAGAATCCGACGACTGATAAAAAGAACCAAAGGATATACACGTGTATATAAACGTATATGGGAGTGTTCACAATCGATTCAGTTCCGGCTCTGTAATCGGCGATTATTAAATCACTGTTTTTCCGGTGCTTTTTTTTGTGCCTTCATCCTTTTGTGTTCACTCTTTAATTCATTTTATAGTTTATGTTGTTTTTGCGTTTTTTTTGGTGCATTTTTTCAACTGCAAGTTGACTTTTTGTATGTAATCTTGTACGAGGAATAATGACGGGCGTTTAGAAAGAGCCTGCAATTTACAAAACCGGAACTAAATAGAAGTCTTCATAGGGATATGTGCTAAAGAATGACTCCTTAAGAAGATAAGAATCATCCAAAGTCACGTGATCTACTATAGGACTCTAGAAACATTCTTGGTTTAGTAATCAGACACAAATTCAACTTCACCAGATCCGTTTTAAGAATCCCACTTCAAGATTCTCACAAAGGAGATTCACTATCAGACTACCACTATCTACCAGATCACTAACCGTATCAACTCATCGAGACTTTATTGGGTAACCCTTCAAATCATCGAGGAATCTTTCTGCGTCGTATGAGGAGCTATGCCGAGACTCTCGTGAATCGCTGAGATTCATGACCTGAGAATCCTCTGGACTGGGGCCATTGTCAGCCCTGACATATCCTGTTTGGCTTGTTTTGCATACGCTGATGGTTTGACGAGCGGAGAAAGAGGACGCTGATTGAATCTGGTAACGAGTCGTCTCAGCGTGAGTCGCGTCCTCAAGTAGTAGAGCCTCCATGTTTTCAGTGAGTTGCATAAATGTGTATTCTCCATGATCACAGATCCATCACGACTCGACGTCACAGCCTATTATTGTTCAGCAAACGTGGTCTGGTCTTGTCTCGCCCCACTATCATCATCTTCAAAACTCGTCTCGACACCTCAAGTCTTCTACAGGGCTCAAGTAAAATCAGTAAGACTTATCTAACCGAGAAATATCATAAAAGGTACCTCAAAAAAAGGATTAATTTAAAGCGATTTCCCCTTGTCGGATTCAAAGTGACAGGCTATCAGACGACGCCTTCTTCGGAGCGGGACACATCATCAAAACAAACCAACCAAGTAGAAGACTTGTCAGAATATGAAGATTATTCTACGGCCAAAAAAATCATATATTTTAACTTTAAAATTAAATTTCTGTCTACACTTAAATGTAAATACAATAAAGATGTTTATAATTAAGTGTATGCAGGGATGAATAGTTTATGGGGGGGGGGAATAAATGAAACTGGGGGGCTTTGCGACTGACGGATGACTTCCATAAAGTGGGTAGCCGATCATAGGTAGGGCGATTTTCAGTTGACCACTGAGTTCATTAGCAATGCAGTTTTAAACTGAGTTGACGGGGGGTCCGCTGCAATACTACCGACCCTCTCGTAAATAACCCAACTGGTTTGCAACCCTCAAAAACATCCCAAACCACCCCTCCAAAAAAAAAGTGTGTAAAAAAATAAATAATCCAGCAAAGATCGTCTTCAAGTGTAGATTCCTGAATGGCGGAAAATTATTGTAATTTTCAACTGTTGGGATGTTATTTTGGCTAAACTAACGAGCCCAATTCTAGCGAAACTTTAAGAGTGCATTAAGTACTCCTAGGTTTATATACAGTATTTTTTGGGTGGCTATAAGTTTGAAAGTATACTAGCAATAAGCAATCAACTTTTCGCTTTTCTATTCCACTATACTCTACCTTGGACAATGCGTAATACGGTATAATGACATCAATGTATAGACGTCGATAACCCGGTTGCGCAGTAGCCGCTCTGTATAGAGTCTGAACTCGGTTTAATAAAAAAAGACGAGGAAAAAACTGCCGGATGGTTTAGTCTGAAGGATAATATTTTGGTGTGATTATTTGTTTTTCACATGGAGAGTCTGGAACATTTACGATGATGCAAACGAGTCTTTGATGGATCGTTCTCGGCAGAGGTTGTCCTGAAGTCATCATTCAATTTTTTCCTTCAGCTCACACGGGTTCTCAATTTTTTTTTCTCCATTTCTCTCCTTTTTCTTCTTCTTGTTCTTCTTTCAGACCGTTTTGTAACCGTTTTTACAAATCACAGACATTTGCATGACGCAACATCAAGTCTATTAATTATATTTTTCCACAAGTCAGCTTTTAATTATCCATCATTCTCCTCGTGCGTAGGAGGGGTAAGAGAAAAAACCGAGAGAGACCTAAAAAGGAAGAAAGTACCTACCACTCTTTTGAAATGACCTCAAATTAGTCGATGCTTATCGGTAGGAACCCATCAGTTCTCGAATATTATCGTTTCCTGAACTTTGCGGTTTTATAGGTAGTGATAATACTCTTGAAGCTTTGAGGAAGGGACAACTTCAGTTGCTATCCTCGTGTCTTTACCCCTATTTCATTCAATACGCCTGCAGCTAGGCTAGTTTGTTAGGTTAAAGTTTTAGGTTAGGTTAGGTTAGGTTAGGTTAGGTTAGGTTCGGTAAGACAGGCTGGTACCCTACACGAGTAACGTTACACGGACTATATATTGCACTTGAACCGTAATGCAAGTACTGACCAGTGCTAGAGCTTAGGCTAGGTTAGGCTAAAGGTTAAGTAAGGCTAGACTAATTTACAGCAGGTGCTATACCGGCTGTGTATATTGTGTATTGTCTGTTATTCACAATAGTAGTTGTACTGTAATACAGTGTTATTTAAGTTAGGGGTTAGGTTAAGTAAGGTTAGGTTAGGTTACATGCAGGTTAGGACCCTGCATGTGTATCCTTATACCGAGTGTATACAATTGTTGTTTTACTATTACTTAGGATAATACTTGTGTTGTAATATAGTGCTGGTCAATGTTAGAGGTTAGGTTAGAGGTTAGGTTAGGTTACGGTCTAGAATGGAGAGTGTGAGGGTAGCAATGTCTTAATCCGTGTTATGGGGCTTCCCGTTGTTCAAATTGGCTTGCGTCCTGCTGCTTTTATCAAGATGGCGTATCCCGATTATCCAATTAAAACATGATGCCTCACCCCAGGAAAGGCTACCCTTTTGGCTTTCTTCTCGATGCCTTGTCGCTCGATTTACGAGCCTGCGTGTGTGCACCAACTGATAAGTCGCTGAATTATTGCCCAGATGGCTCTCCGATAAGTCGCCACTTTGAGCCAAAGTCTTCAGAACATTAAAGGATGTCCCAAAGCGTGCCGAGCACCTCGTTTTTTTCTCTCTGTTTGTTCAAAACCACCTTAAACTAGGATGGCAATCTATTGTCCTCAAAACCCAAGCATTAAGCTATTGAAACTTTGAACCAGTTCCGGCATTGCACAGGAACTATAATTAAACAGTATTTGCTACAGCGAGCTAGTTTTCTATATTTGTAAATACACCGACTGTAGACCAGGTAAAACAAGGTGAAACTGCGTTGGTCCCATAATTTTCCGTTCACTAGTTTTAGAGTTACTGCGATTTTTCCGTTTTGGGTGAATATGGCAACGCCGCCCGCGAGAAGGGAAGCGCCTGCTCAGTGTTTTCAGTGCATAATCGCCTTTAAGGAATCGTTTTAACGTTTATTTATGTTCTTCTTGCCGTGGTAGTGGGTCGCTTTCGATGCTATCGGTGGAAAACAAGGGCCAACGCTGCGAAAATACATAAAAGTGAAAATAAAGAAAAGTGAGGGAACCCAAAGGGGGAATAAAAAGCTGAGGTAAAACGAGTCAAGCAATCCAAAAACGGGCCACCCATCAAGCAGACGAGCAGCCAAAATACACAGAAAACACTTCCACTTCTAATGGAGTCGTAAATTTGCACACCTCCTCTCCTCACACGTTTACGCGTATGACCCAATCAACTCGGGGGGAAAGGGATAACAATAAAAAAATACATCGATAACCACTTTAGACTCGATTGTCTCATCCGCCATCTTTATCGGTGGTGATTCAATTTTTTTTAAACAGTCTGAAGCCGCTCGGGTTGAATCAGCAAAGTATGGTGTACCCACACCCACGAGGACATAATGGCAGTCACAGCAATATAATTCACAGACTCTTTTTGGAATAGACCATAGGAAAAAAGAAACTCGTGTCGGTGTGTGGTTCCCCACTTTTATCTATGGATAATTTACGGGGACACATCTTAGCTGTCCCGTGACAAATAGTTCTTTAAATGAATTATTTATCCGTACCTTCGATTGTAATTCAAATTAATCGCCCACGTAAAACGCGTCCTGGTATTTTATTTCAAACGGGGTGGAGGGAAGAGATTGATATACTGCCCAAAACTTAGGGTGGTGGAGCTTTAAGGTTAAACTGCCACTTTTGCAAACATGAATCATTGCCAATTTCACGTGGACTTAAAATTATCTTTCTGAATTGAAATTAACCTTAAGGATAGAACCCTGCCCGAAAATTAGGGCGAAGGTTAAGGCTAAACGGCAACCTTGGCAAACATGAATCATTTACAGTTATCCGAGAACTTAAAATGATCTTTCTGAGTTTAAATTGATTTCTGAAATAAAAGACTGCCCGAAAATTAGGGTGGAGGTTAAGGTTAAACTGCAACCTTTGCAAACGTGAAACGCTTCCATTCTTCATCAACTTAAAATGATCTTTCTGGATCGAAATTAACCTCGGGGATAGAACCCTGCCCGAAAATTAAGGTGGAGGTTAAGGTTAAACTGCAACCTTTGCAAACGTGAAACGCTTCCAGTTCTTTATCAACTTAAAATGATCTTTCTGGATCGAAATTAACCTCGGGATAGAACCCTGCCCGAAAATTAGGGCGAAGGTTAAGGTTAAACTGCAACCTTTGCAAACGTGAAAATGCTTCCAATTCTTTATCAACTTAAAATGGTCTTTCTGGATAGAAATTAACCCCTGGGATAAAATACTGCCCGAAAATTAGGGTGCAGGGGGAGGGGGTGATGTTGGAACAACACTTCTCGGACTCGGACGTAATTCACGAAGGAAAAGACTGACGCGAATATCAAATGTATTTTTCCATCGCATCGCTTATTCAGAAACTAGAAATACATTGGCAAAAAGGCTCGAATGAATTAATACTAAAGTCTCGTTTATATGTTCATAATAAGAAATGGGAAAAAATTTCGTAAAAACAGGGAAAAAAGTATACTGCTGCAAGTTGTATCACACACTAGAAACGTCTTGGCGAGAGAAGATGTCGCATCAAAGAAAATTATCGTAAAATTTAAAGATGATAAAGAAGCTCAAATGACAAATGTCACCGGTTGTTTTTGGCGCGAAACAGTATTAGCAAAAAAAACTGAAGTTGCACAAGCGAGTAGACTACATGGAAGATTACTTCAAATGTTCTTTCCTTTTTACACATAACTCTGAAGATGCAATCAGAAATAAAATACTACAGAGAGAAGAAAAGTGAAGACAAGAGAAATTTCAAAAGACACCAATTTAGCTGCGCGTTACATGGCCGGTATGTAAATTCCTGTATTGCGGTAAGCAGGTCCGTGAATGGATCTAATCATCAATCGATACACTCTTTAGTGAATATCAAAATTAGATTGATTATGAAAGAATCACACCTGTGCTGTTTTAAGTTGTCCTGTCGCTTGAATGTTTTGCCGCACACCTCGCACGCGTAAGTGACGTCGTCGCGGTGACTGCGCTCGTGGATCATCAGATTGTACGACTTGGTGAAGCGGCGCTGGCAGTACTTGCAGACGAAGTCGGCGCGCGGCGTTACGCGACGGCGGTACGCGGCGCTCTCTGCATCGTAGGGCATCACGGCGAACATCTTCGTGTTGATATCAATCGACTCCCTTTTTTTTCCGAAACAAAAATCAATTTTCGAAAAATTTATGCAACGTTCATGAAGTTTTTTAATGTAATTTTAAGTTAATTTACAATTAATTTGAGCTTAAATTAAACTTGGGTAAAATTTTTAAAAAAAATTAGTGATTTTATGTCGCAGCCAATAATATTTAATGAAATCAAAATTCCAAGCAATCCTGTGGGGGAATGTATATATTGGGATTGATTACGAAATTGTGGTGATGGTCTACAGTGGTGGGCAGATTTCGTACGTAATCACGGCCCAAAACATAAAACTGTCGAGAGAAAAATCCGCCGGGCCCCTCTGTTTTATTCTTCCCGGTTGGTTTAACCGGTGAATTCCACAGGTCCCGAAATTCTTTGACCCTGGTCAAGAGAGAGAGGGAGAAAGAGAGACAAAATAATAATAAAACAAGAAATATGGCGTGGGAACAAATGGACCCTTTCAAAAGTGGGCGGACGAGTTGAGAATCGCTTTCTTCGAGTTATTTTTATTGCTGTAATTAAAGGAGGCGATTGTGTAATTATCGATTTAAACGGCAGTCTTTAATGTTGGGGATCGATGTATCCCTTTTCAAAACCATTGTTCGAGTTAAACTAACAAAGACGGGAAATTATTCAAAACCGCGTAACATTTATTATTACCGATCTCAATGGGGTTTTCAAGTTACGATTTACCCAAATTTGGTCATATATGCACTTAAACATATCGATTCATTACAACGATATTCTCCGATAGTTCGACTATCATTGACGTCCAATCATGGCCGGATCAACATTAAAGTATCAATTGGAATTCTGAAAGCTGAGAGTATAACACAGCCCCGCCCCTGGAGTCTGATGATTGGTGGATCGTAATAGTTGAATGAATGCGCTACTGTTGGCGGCTACTGGTCAATGGCACATCCCCTTGGAGCAACTCGCAGCTACCTGTCTTTGATTCTCTCACGCATCGACGGTAGCCACTCGCAAGCCAGCATAACAGCTACAAGTGCCCTCGACCAATCAGAACCAACGGATGCGTTCTCTTGATTCATAAGGATATTAAGACAATCAACTGACGGTTCAAGTCTTGTTACAAAATTCCATGCCAAAGATATACTACAAACGATTGAATTCAGCAGTGGTCAGTACGTTTGATAAACACTTTGATTCAAGCATGTATCCATCTTTGAAAAAGAAAGCCAAATTTACGTCGTTGTTCCTCGTATAAATTCAACATGGTTACACTATATGCTTAATCATCGATTCTGCATCTAATCTTAAATACCATACGATTAATATCAGTGAAGTATAGTTACCTAACTACAGACACTCATTAACAGAGTTGACCATACCAAATGAACGATTTCAGCAGAGGTCAGTACATTGTTTAACACTTTGATCCAAGCAAAAGCACAGCTATAGTTAATCAACTTTACAAATCAAAGTTCACGTCGTTATTTCCTTTGATAAATTTACTTGGTTACATCATGTTTGACCACCAGCTTGTGCACTTGAACGAGGATAGAAATGGAAGCAGTACCGGTAAAGTATCGGTAAAGTAACGATAAAATAACGGTAAAGTAACGGTAAATAGACGGTAAAACACTGGTAAAATAATCTTACCTGGAAAATGGACGAGAGGAAACGCTTGCGTCGGTTCGCTGTTGAAGTTCAGACGACAATGTTTGGAGCGTGGGAGAAGTGCGTCTGAAGACTAGCACCATCACCTGCTAGAGTGGTCGCCTCGGATGCTTTCGCACTGTCCAACTTGGCGTTGTTGCGTTTCGCCTCCACAAAACCCATCGCGCATAACACAAAAGGGGGCTGGACCAGTGGCAACTCTGGAACTACGCAACGCTTCTTCCAACCAAAGAGATTCTTCCGAAGAATCTCAGTCAAGAATCTTGGGTCTTTTCCTTCTATACACGACACACATCGGACTGGAAAGTTACGCCACCACGAATGCAAACTTAGCTTTTCTATCCGCCGAGATTCTTGATTTAATGAGACAAACTTTGGATCAGAGAATCATTCTTGTCTTAAAGAATCTCGTGGATTGGTAACCCGAATATGCAAACCCTATAGCAAATTAAGAATCCCATAGAGTCGCATACCGTCAAATAATTGGTTGGTTTGGAATTCCGCAGAGGTTTTACATTCTTGAAGATGTTCACTCCTTAGAGTTGGTCAAAGGTGAAATCTGCTGTAGACGTCGGGATCCTTTATGGAACTTGATTAAACATTCATCGGGGTTGCAAAGAGGAGAGTTTTCTCAAAGGCAAAGTTGTGTCGACATAAAGATGCAGCGCGGCATATTTCAAAATGGCGGGCCTTAGTTTTTTTTAATTTTGTATACATCAGTCTGCGACGCATCATCTAAACTACATGAAACTCAATTAACCTATTCTGCCATTTACATTATGTTACTTATAATATCAATTATCTTTTAAGTCAATTAATAATATATTACAACTATTTATAACGTATTCGAATTTTATAAACCGAGGACACGTTGGGAATGGCTCCGGAGACAGAGAATCAAAACAGAGATTCAGAACAGAGGATTCATCTGACTACCTGTTTAAAATGACTCAGTGGTGGCCACGTGAATTCAAGAACGGTAAAGAGAGTCATTCATAGAGCGGTTAAAGAGTCACTGAGTCATNTGAAATCGTACAAGAATCATGTATAGTGAGTCATTGAGTCATTCTAAAGCTGTCGCGTATATGCAGGAGCTATGAAAACAAGAGCGCGAATCAAAGAGCCATTCTGAATCTAAGACTGATTAGAAACACGTTATCAACCCCCTTTGGCTAATAACTTGAAAGAGCCACATGTAACCTAACCCTAACCGAACATTACTGATTCCTTTGGCGTACCAGAGAGTCATTGAGTCATTCTTCCAGCGCTTGTAGGTTTTTATCCATCCACATAGCGAGAAAAGGGGCGGGGGCTTTAAGAATCGACTTATTCCAGTGCGGCGATAGGTTCTCCGAGGATGGCACCGGGATTTTTATGGTTAGGGCAATTTATTATGGCAGGCGACGGTCATGTTTGGTTTATATACGGTGCTGTTGTGCCGGCGACCCATCGAAAAGTCACTTGTGATCAATACATTTCCCACAGACCGCAAAAATCCCAAAGAAGGGGGTTCGCTACTTGCCATTAACAATAAGGATTCACCATAGAATGGATCCCGCACAATCAAGACTCTTTCAATCGATTACTGAAACTCAAATTTGAGCTTCGGTGGAAGATTTTCAAGAGCGGAGATGTGTGAAAGGTGGATGACTCAATTCGATTATTGTACAAATGACTGCCGAGAATCTTGAATCCATATTTGAAATTCCCGCTACAAATGACTTAAGGCGTAATCTTTTACGGTCATTTCTCGAGGTAAAATGACACGCCTAATAGTTTTTTCAACGACCCTGATGGAATGTTCTCGACTAGAATGAATCGCCGTGATTCCTAAGAATCACTTGATCAGTGAATCTCAGCAGATCCGTTTGTTACATCCTCGTTTCACATACAAAGGATTCTCTGATAATTTCACGAGCTAAGTTGACTCTTAACAGGTGCTCCAGCGATCTTAATGAATGAGACTAATCCTAAAGATTCCCTGGATTTGAATCCCTGTGTATGTGATACGTATTATGCAATTCAATGAATGGGTAGATCCACCATTGCCGTTTTAAGTGACTTGCAAAGGATTCTTTGGTCATTGCTCGAGGTGAATCGACTCTTAATTGGTTTCTCAATGACTCGATAGGCGTTAATGACTCATTGAATCATCGTGATTCCTAAGTATCCCCTGCTCAATGAATCTCGCTAGATCCATCTATTAAATACCCGTTACACACAACTTTTCGAGGATCATTTCTTCAGGTTAACTGACTCTTAATTGGTCCAAAATGAACGTCGTTGACTCACAGTGATTCCTTAAGAATCACTGCGTTTTTGTCACGACTCTAAGAAGTCACTGAGGACAGCTTAGTGAATCCCATATTAAATGACTCGTACAGGATTCTTTTCGGTCATTTCTCGGGTCAACTGACTGGTTTACCGATGTCTCTATACATCAGCGTTCATTGACTCAACGTGATTCATTAATGATTCCTCTAGGATTCACCTTTGATTCCCTGTCTATTTGATGACTCGAAGAAGTCGCAGGGGAGAGCCTGTAGTGGACAGTTTTGTGGAAACGCGTTTCGCGGTGGTGCATAAGTTGTGCTCCCCTGCGGTACTGTCTTCTTTGCATGCGGATGATGCGGGGGACGGCGCGACTCACGCACAACATCCCGTGGGAACCGCACGGGAGTTGGTGGCCCCGCTGCGCCACTTCACCGGCGCCGCCCTCCGCACCGCCTCCAAAGTCCGCTTCCATTGGATCACACCAACACTTTTTTTTCATTTCCTCATTCTATATCCCTCTGTCTCTTATTTCATTTCCATATTTCTATTCCCTCTCTCTCCTTCTTTTTTGGCATTTCTTGTTTGTTAGATAACTCTGATTGTTGGCGTATCTTCATGGGCACGGCCATCATTTTCTTCTTTCAAAATTACGATCTAATCTCAGCAGGGTAACATGTATTTTCCGATAATTTCTTCCAGTTTTTTTTTCATTTCCTCATATTGCGGGATTTAATTTCAATTAAGTTTAATATGGGTAAAAGGTTCGGAGGGGAAAATGTAGATTCAGTCGATTTTTCCATCCATCACGCGGCTCGTCAAGGTAACTCACGCTTCTCTAATTAATAATTCTTCTTCGTAATAAATTCTCCTTCTTTCTTCTCACCTCGGAGAACCGTTCAAGCAGGTTCCTTGACGATTATTCCAGAAATTTACAAAAAAATGGACAAATCTTTATGGGGGAAAAGGGAAGAAAGTTAGCGTTTTGACACGTATCCGGCGACAACGGACCTTTCCGGTCGCTTTTTGACGCAATGTCAACAAGCTCTTCCCCTGCAGGAAGGACAAAACATGGGCCCTGTTCCCTTCGAATAAACAATTTTACTTCAAAGTAAAGAGAAACGTTTAAACTTCCGGATTTTTTCACAGGGTGGGTTGGGCAAACTCGACCAGAAAACAATTCCGGTCGTGTGTTAGCGAAAGTAGAAATCTACCTTTTCGTTTTAATATTTCTGTCGCTTCTCTCGTTGGCGGGTTCGACGTCCGGCCGAGTAGTTGTGTCTCTTTCGGTCGTTTTGGTCGAGTTCTTCAATGTCCGGTCCGCTGTCGACATTACCTGGACAACCTGTTTGCATTGACATGATTTGTAATATGCATTAGATTGAAATGACTATTAAGTTAACGATAATGATAGGATAATGATAATTTATTTGTATGTGCTTACCTGTCGATGTTGAAGGCACTGCTATGAAGTCCCTGCGTATAAAGTTGAGTGAAAATTTGGGACGTATGCGTTTTAAATACAGAATTTACGTTTCTGTTGCAGGAGCTGAATTTGAGGTTGTAGAACCGTCGAATCCCTCGTAGTTGAAGCACTCGGATGCGTGATCCTTTAAATAGATTGATAGAAATTTAAATGGTTATGTGTCGTTTCAATTTCAGTTGTAATGTTTAACGACATTGAAGATGTGAGTTTACTTGTGTAATTAGTCAGATTAGGGAAATTGTAATAGACGATTTAAAGGTTGAACGCATTTTTGTAAAAACCTCAATTTCTTCGATGGGGAAACTCCTTCCGCAGATAGGGCAAGAGCTTTCCTCGGGCTCCGTGGCGGTTACCGGCGGAATAACCTATTTGAGATTAAATAAAGATAACGAATTAGTAAATTAACAAATTAACCAATGGATTAGATTAGGGAATGAAACATCAATGTTCACATTTTATTGTTACGATTAAAATATTTTCTAATATTTAATTTAGCCGGTATGTCAAATCTAGTTGGAGCATGTCGCGCCACCTAGCGGCCAAATGTTCAACTAGATAAAAGAATGTTTTTTAATGGTTAATACTACTCTTTTACAAATTTACTGTAATAACTTTACGCATTATAATTTTTTTTACATTCTTAATAATCCGTTACGCATCTATATTAATGAATTCATATCTACGAATTGGCAGTTTCTGCAGGAACCAAAATAGTTGGAATTTTTTTAAACGGAAGAAACCTGGTCAGCGGGCTGTCCAACGCGTTCCTCAATTTCCTCCAATTTGGTAGAACACAGGGCGTTTCGAGCTTCGCGGCTTCGGACTTCCTTCAGTCGCGTTTGGGTGTGAACCATTAGCTCGTCCAGCGTTCTCTGGTACTCGTTCTCGTCAAACGAGTAAGGCGGTAAGGGACTGGGCTCTACCGGTTCGATTTGCGTTAAAAAGGGCTGAACCAGAAGCCCTCGTTCTTCGAGCCCGGCAAAGAATTTCTTAGTGACGTGCTTCACGGGCTCCTCCTTCGACTTTGTTTCGCCCTTTTCCAGGCTGGTGTCGGAGTCGTCAGTGACCTCGATTACTTCGGACGTTGATGGTTCGCTGCTGCCCTGCGACTGGCTTGCTTCGTCCGTCTCAACTGTACTTTTATCCTTGCATGCTTCCAGTAGGCATGAATCGTACGTGTCTGGAAGTTCGTCCGCAACAACCAACTCGTGTTCTTCGATAATATCCGGACCTGTTGCCGTGTGAACGGTCATCTTCGGACGGGTGCGGGAACTTAACGACGGGCTCGAGGACAGCTCTTCTTCCAACTCCAGTACGGTGGCGCCCATGGATTCTTCGATAAAGGCGATGACCTTCTTTTTGTGGTCAAGGCTCATGCCCGGCTCATACATTTGCAGTTCTGGGCGAAATTAAGACGCAAAGTTAAAGATCATTGTGCCACTGAAGTGGGCAATTTATATTTACCTTGTAATTTCTTATCAAGATTGGCTTCTTCATCGCTACTGGTTGCCGTCAATCTTCTAGGATAATTTCGTCTCGTTCTTTCGTATTCAGCCATGTTTTATATTCAAATGTTGTTCGAAATCAGTTCGAACGTGTAGTATAAACAATGTGCAACGCCTTCTAGCGGCCAAACCGGAAATTATTTTTAAAGCTTGTTGTTAATAAAATTGTTAACGCGTGAATATTATTTAATTATTTAATAAAGAGAGAATGATGGCGCACGTCCATAGTTATTTATTTTAATCTCGTGAGAGTACAACGAATGAAACGAACTTTAGAAATTCAGTAAACGTCTGTCGGATTTTCTTTTCCCGTCTTCTTCTGGTTCATGCAATAAATATATAGTAGACCGTCTGATGATGAGATTAAAATGCATTTGGTTAATTTATCGATTTCCCCTATGGAGGGAATACATATTGCGGTAGTTTTGCGAGGGTCTCCGGAACCATTTGTCATCTTCCGGTTCTTCCGCCTTGTCCTGGTAGAGCGGTTCTCCGTCTTCCAAAGAGTTCCAGTCGTGCATTTTTCTTGACAGAGATTTTTAAAAAATTAATATAATAATTTAAACGGCGGTTAATTTAAATTGCATGATTTACGAGGTCGGGTCCGAGCGTTTAGCGGTGAACAGAGTAAAACTGCATCTGCAGCCTCCTATCATTCCGTGGTAACCGGTCAAACGGCAGAAGATGCGGCAGTCGAAACGTTTGCCCTGCGCTGCGGCGCTGTCATTCAGCAGTCCGAGGACAGCGAACGACAGAAGAAGAATCACCACCAACTTCATCGTCCTATGTAGAGATGGGCGGCTGTTCAAAATCAACAGTACTAATTAAGCTTTTAGAAGCGGGAAACTTCAATTAGTTTCCTATATATATTACATCGATCTGTGGTGCGTTTATTGTTAATTGGTCGGTCCCTAATATTTCGGTGCATGACAACTTTACTAATGAGTGCCAGACAAAGCTTCATTAAGTAGTGACGTTCAAAGGTACAGAACATGACGTGAACTTGGCATTAACGTTTCACCTTGGTTTTTAGACTGTATCAAACTGTTTGCGGTCTGAAGATAAACCCTGTATTTGAGATTAAGTGTCAGTCTCGAAATACTCGAGTTACACTGAATAGCTGAAAAACGTTGGATTTCAGCTATAATACCAGAGTTTACAAACACAGTAATAAAGCCACCGAAACAATGTGTAATTGGGGAAAGATGCAAATGAGATAAAGAACCACTGAATCGGAAAGTCACGAAGCTAAAGCAAAACTATTTAATTCCGTATACATACAGAATAGAAGCATTTATTAATCATTGAATTAACTTATAGCTGCCTTTTCTATTTTTAAACTGGTACTACTAGAAAAAAAACTAGGAAAAGGAGGTTTTAAAAAAAGGAAAAAATATTCCCGTACCGGGAATCGAACCCGGGCCTCCTGGGTGAGAGCCAGGTATCCTAGCCACTAGACCATACGGGAGTTACCGAATGTATCAGGGAATATTTACAAAAGGGATTGTTTGAAACGCAGCATGATTCTGTCATTCCCAGACGACCTTCCTTTCTTTCATCTTCAGCGACCAACAAGAGGGCTTTTATTTAAATTCAAGTACCCCTGGTTGGAAAAAATAGAGCAATTCAAAGGACTCCGTCGTTCCACATTGTACATCTGCGTAAGATAAGCAGGCTGTGTACGAAGGCACCTGATCTTTTCAATTGCCCCCTCGTTGCGCACTTGTTATCCCTTCGAAATGAAAGAAACTGTACACACGTATCGCCTTGTGTTCCAGGCAACACGATAAGAAGATTAAAACGCTCGATATCTTAAGCCGGCCTCATTTGCAGTGTTTAGAAAACAACAGGAGGATTTGATTTACGATGTTGATCTCGGCCGCTCACTAAATCCGAACTTGGCATTAACGTACTCAGGCAAGGCTTTTTTTAAAAGCAAACCCATTCTTTGTGTGGTTGATGTAGGGGTAGAATTACAGCACGGTGGACCGAGTAGTGCCATCAAGCTGGAAACAACACAGGTGTTTTTAACCTATTCATTACGCTCTGGCTATTCTCTCTCGTTCTCTTCACGTCCATTAGCCTTCAATAGGAAAGACCTGATGGGTGTATAATGCTCTTTAGATCGTATGACATGCTAAGGCACAACATTAAAAATCGATCCCTCTTCATCTTCACCTTTCCCAATGTACCCTGACAAAAAGGTTATCAAAAGAAAAGACGAACCCACACCTTATATTGTTTCCTCATGGAAATTTTAAAAAGACACCAGTAAAAGGAGCAATGTACACTGAACATTAACGTTACGATCAGCATGCAGGCTGCTTAAAACTTATAGGTAGTCCCACGCAGATATTTCAATATAGTTTGGATTGTAAATGAAGTAGTTACCGATGGATGACTTTTAACTCTCTCGGTTCAGTAGTTTCAGAAGTTCGCTTTCGGGCCCTTAGGTGACTGTGTAGCGAGAATTCAGCGGAGTGTAATGTCTGTGCCTGTACTCCCAATTACGAATGATCGGGATCAGATGCTGGGCTGGCTTTTTATAAGCGGAGACAAACCAGATCCTCTTCAGAGTACCACCTCCAAAGACACCTTACGATTAGAAAAAAAGGGTTTGGCTGGCCCACCGACACAGGAGGCGGGTCATTATACCCAGCGCCATCTGGTGTCTAAGGTTAGGACTGAAACTTTCGTCCCCGTTAGTTATGGCTCATTCTGCTAACAGCACATCTAGCAGCATTCAGCATGCGGTTAAACAAGCTTAGTACAGGAGTTCAGATCCGTTTCCAAATATAGTTAACATATTTCAAACTTTCTCCGCTGGGTGGCGCTATGGTAGGGGGAAGAGCAGACGAAAGTTTTCATGGCTCTCGAGTTTCATAAGGCGAAGGTGTAGGATGATCCTTGAAGTTGTCTGCGGCAACAAAAGACCGGTGACTGGGGGACTAAACGATTAGTTTGAAATTAAGGAGAAGCGGACTGGGATGGAACATCGCTTATACGGGACCTGCTTATTAGCATGCATGAATGTCTTCCAGGCGCTAGATTATCTCTCCTAATGAGATCCTCCACTCGGTGAAACCGAGAGAGCGAGACAAAAATGCAATCTATTGCTTTTCTTTCCCACAAAACAACACACAAATAGCACGTTGCAGAAATACCAATTTGGCGACTGAGTTGCGCGGGAGGGGGGGGCTCTTGTTAACAGTCGCTCTACACTTCAAACACCAATTCTCATATAAATACCAGGTAGAACATAGGAGCACCTTAGCGATATGGAGGTTTAAAGTATAAACGACTGCCACTTCAACAAGTGCGCATATTATACATGGCATACGGTTCTCAAGTGTGAAAATACAATTCACAACCCTAATATCAAAACGAAAAGATAGTATAAAATTAACATTAAAAAAGCTAATACGTATGCAACAGTATCTTATCAGCAACAAGTGAATTCCGAGTTCAGTTAACAGCGAATGGCAAGTGGAAAAGGATGAGGGAACTAAAAACTAAGATATGGTTTCATCATTCACCGCTAAAACGATACTGTTTGTACGGAAATATGGAAAAGGGGGACGCAGCTGTATCAGTACGCTGTTTTAAAAATGAATGCGGTTTTCCTGCGTCTCCTCTTACTTTCATTACCGTGTTTTACAGTCTCAAGTTCAGGACTTCTTTACTCCCTACTTAATCTAAGCATAAACTGCTGAAAAATAATGCAGCTTGATTGAAAGTGGAGGCGGCTGAAAGCGTAATTGCCTTACGAGCGAAGCACGTCATTACAAATTGGGACTTATCATGAGGCGATAAGATCGCTATGTAGAAACACAATTGGGCGGTGCCCACACTGCACTTATGGTGAGCTCATTGTGCCAGTGATCAGTCACGCATGCAACAATATGGATACAAGAAAGAACGCGGTCATCATCTTCAGTAAAGAATGTCTTAGATCGAGACACTGGATGTCGATCATTAGCGATCACCTTCGTTCTTGCTTCCTTACAGACTGCAGGTGAGTAAACTTTCCTTTGTTACGGATAAAAGTCTTAAGAAAAGTACTCATTGATTTTTACAGTTTGTACAGAGTCACAGGTCAGGATATAGAGAGACTTGTCAGTCCTGACTGTCCTTCTGGAATCAAGGAGAATGTTGTATCAGCCTTGGTTCAGATCGTTATCGTTTCGCAAACGTTTCTCAGTCATCTATTGGCGAATCCTTGCTGCCCACTGAAAGAGTTCGTGGAAGACCGCAACGTTATTGTATTGCTGGTAGACATCAACGAGGAAAAAGACATCAAAGATCCATTACTTCAAGGTAGAATAGCTTCGCTCAAGTTTTGCTTGCTTTCGTTGCTGATCAAGGGGTTCGTCCAGTAATGCCAGGTTATTTCATATGGACGAGAGTAAGAACCAATGACGATGATACCGGCTTCACCAAAGTAGCTGTTTCCGAACACGTGCAGAAGCTTCTGGAGAGAATGCATAGGGAACTAGAAAGCAGAGCGAAGTTTGAACTTCACCCGGACACTATATACCGGGTAAGTTGTATTATACGTAGAACCGTTGTCTTGTCATAAACTCACACTTTTTCTAGGATCGCACCGAAGTTACAGCCTTATTTCAAGAACCTCAAAACCAAGTGCCAAATGACGTTCAGGTCACGATACGTTACAAGGACGTGAAAGTAAAGGCTGAGAAGATTCGTTGGACAAACCCTTACGCCATTTCCTTCAAAGTGCCCGGTATTAAGTTTTATAATTTGCCGCTAGATGACTTGTTAGATCAAGCTTACACGACAGATGGCTCTGATGATCGTTGAGATATTCAGTAAGATGAAAATGATCTTCTCCTTTTTCTTCTCTGTCTCTTTTATAGCTGAGTGTTTCAACTTTACCAGTCCTCTCCTAGTTACAGTGAAACTGAATCAGCAATCTTTGGGTACTGAGCAATTGTTTTACGTCACCGATCACGACCGTATTGAGCTGTTACTAAGCGAGGAACCCGAGAACGTAATAGAGAATCTTTGCAGGGTAGGATGCTAGGATGTTTAATCCCGTTAAGCAACCCATGATTAGATTTTATGCAGTGCCTTGTAATACAGATACTGGGACTGGATTTGGAGACTTACGACGAGCTAGACAACTTCCTCGCAGAAGGTCTTCGACCTTCTATTCCACGCGAGGTGTTTTCATGGTTTAGCCCTGAAGAACTGAAATTAGCAGGACCAAGTACTAATCTTTGTAAAAAGTTACAGTCTTCCCATTTAAATATGAATTCTACAGACAAGAGCCAGTATCCAACATTGCTCCATCTCGCCTGCCAATTTGGTTTGGAGCGTTTCGTCTGCGTACTTATGGATTGCCCTGGTGCTGTTGATGCTGCTCGCACGAAAAACTCCAACGACATGGATTGCATCGAGATAGCCAAGTACTACGGCCATAACTCCCTGGGCCATTTTCTTCAAGTGTACGCGGTAGGTAACAGGAAATTTATTGCTGCAGTTGAAGTGCCTAACGTCGATATTCTCATCTTGACAGATGTTTTTCGATATGCAAACCGAACTTCAAGAAAAAACTGGCAAGCAAGATGTTATGGTACCTTGTATGCAGGATGATGATCAGAAGACAAGTTGTACATGCATCCACCAAGGTATAGGTGTGTGTAAATAGGTAGACGTGTTTTGCGCAAATCACTTATACAAGTTTTCTTGTAGGGATAGCGGAGCACAAACCAGAGCTAAAGAAATCCATAGAAGGAGATGAGAGCACGAGGAAAAGAAAGAAATCTAGCTACCTGGGAGAACTGCGCGATTTAATTGAAGGTTTCAAAGAAGGACAGTTCACACTGGAACAAGCTGAAATGCTCGTCCAGTGGTGGAAAGACAGACCTGATGTGCAGAAAGAAAACCTAACCCGTGAAGTATGCTGCTTCTCTATGTGCTTGATATGATATGAAACTGACTCTTTAAAATGAAGAAATAAATTTAACTTACTCATGTGTTTTAACTCAAGCGAGGTTGTCTTTTTTTCCCTCAGGAGCAAATGAAAGCCATGCGGAAAGAATACAAAGAAAGGACAAGAAGAACCGGAAACACCGCAACTATACCGACCAGTCTTTCCTCCAAGCTGAAGATACTAATCGGAATCAAAAGTGAACTTACAAACTTTACTGTTACAATAGTAATTAAACGATCTTCTGTGGGGAAAAGGTTCTAAGCCAACTGTGAAAAGTACAAAACCCCTTGGAAGTTTTGTAAAAGCAACAGCAGATACAAAATCCACTTTCTACCTTCCTATGATGGAACCTACTGTGGAAGTTCCGTCTCCTTGTACCAGCAGACATTCTGCGGACAGTTTAATTTCTGAGGTGTTTATCATTTTCATTTTTTTAAACTGTCTATCCGCTATTACATAACTTCGATGACGCATGATTGCTGCAGGCTGCAGCTCTTGATGACGAGGGTCTTCCAGAAAGCTGCACTGCGAGTAATGCTTCCCTTATAGACGAGGAAGAATCTCCGTACATGACCATGCAAGCTCCCAGAAGTGCCGACAGTTCTCTACACAAGAGCATATGGTAACATTCAACAGCAAAGGATTACATTCCCAACTCGGCCTAGTTTCCGACCCTTTTAGAAGTTGTGGCTATAACCTCATGTTCCAAAGAACGTCTGGGGACAAGTTTACTTAATGATAAAAGCAGTAAAAAAACTGCGTGTCGTTTCTTCAGATACTGTACTTAACATTGGAATTTGGTTAGAAATATGGACATTCAAAGATCTGTTTAACTTGAAGGTTTGGAGTTTCCGACGAGAGTCTAGCACCTCGCAGGGACGAAGGCGATTACGTAACTATGGAGGAAATCAGCCCCCATTATCAGCGGTCGCAAAGTCTGAAGGGATTTTCTCATGACCAGTTACGTTTCCCTGACCCACCTAACTGAACTGAGACCCATTTAACTGCATGATACGTGATTAATTTTTGGTGGAAACCTTAGTGCCTTGTTTATTTATGTCATATATATCTGCGTATCATTTCACATCCATAACATTCGTATATGATTGCTTGAACCCAAATATAATGTTATGCGCCCTGTAACTTATGTGCGCCCTACATTGAAGTTCTCAAAATAACACCAGAAAACAAAAATATCTTAATGGTACTGATTGTGCTAAGGTGTATTGCAATTAACCACACCGTCAACCGCAGAAACCTTCATGGCGTTAAATCGCGGTAGACTCGTGGTTGTAAAATAAACCAAGGGACAGCGGTTGCTACAACTTAAGATCAGGTTTATAGAAACACCAGCTGTTGCGTCTTCGAAGTTATGACACCTAGCGGGTTGTTTAGGCATGCCTGTGAGGGTAATGGCCGACTTTCAGCAAGCAAAGAACTGGCCAAGTGTAGAGAACTGCGCGTCACTTTACATAAACAGCTTCTTCGTGTACCTTGCTTGTAGTCCTGCAGGTAAACTTCAAGAGGAATCATATCATTCATCTGTTTTGTTTTGATTGACGGTGGCTAGCTAAGGTACGATTGTACACTGCTATTTTTAACTGACCAGGTAGCCATTTTCCGGGTTTTTAGAGCGTGACACTCACCAAAAGTAGAACATCTGTTATACAAGGGCTAATGTGTGATACGTGGGAGATATGAGCAGCTCGTAAAAATAACAGGAATGTTAGTTGTTCTTGCAAGTTGAGATAGGCAGGTCTTTCTTGTGCAGTTGTGTTCAAGTATCTGCACTATTTCGTTGCCAGCCAGGTTAATTGTTTAAAGAAATTAACACTAAGAGCTAAACCTTCCGCAGGAATAGTTCTCAGTATAAGGTAGGTGCAAGTAAATTAAGTTTTGAGTTCACGAAATTTCCGTTGCAACCCTGGGAATAGTGCAACGCGCGTAAAGAAACGAAAGTATATGAGGGGTGAATTATTTCTCATCGACAGACATCGTAATGGGAAGTTATAACTGTGCTGTGGTTTACGGCGCACCTAATCAGCCATATTATTTCTTTCCATTAAAGAAACTGTTGTTCCGAGCAGGACAATTCGAAGAGATATGCCTTCAAGCGCAAGGCGGGCAACTCAGTCGCTCATTACTCCTTAAGCACTCCTGACGCTTCAACTGGTTTTGGCTAATCGTTGTCGTCAACATGCTGGTATTTGAAATTCATTATAACATAACAGGAAAATTTTCACTTTTTTAGTACCTTCTGAATGCAGGTGATTTTGGCGTTACTCTTATTGAGCAGTAACTTTGCTACCAGCCTGATTGCGCCACATTTTTTGGCGATAACAGAATTTATAGACCGAGCTCACGCACTAGGAATTGAGTTGTCTGACACTCCTTTGGATTCAGCTGCGGTTGCTTCGAATATTTTTGCAACAGGTGATGACGAAGTGTCCCACACAGAAAACTCATATCAAGTGAGCGAAACTTTAAACGAAGATGCCGATAAAGATACTGTAGTTTCTGGTGAAAGTGTTTTCGCTGCGAGCTCTGAAAGAAACGAAACCGAGCCTGTAGAGGCTCTTGAAGAGTTAAGTACAGAACCTTATCGACAACCCCATCCCAGTGGACACTTCAACCTAGGTTCTGATCGTCATGAGACGTTCTGGCAGACGGCTCCCCAATATGCTCCGTTTTCAGATTCAAGAATGAGATACCCAGAAGAGAGGTATACATTTTTTCCTGAAAATCGTCAGTTTGGATTCTCTCAGTCTTTTGGTGGGAGCGAGTTTCAAGAGCCCTTTCGTTCTCCCTTCACGCGATTACCTGAAAGTGAAGGAGTACCACGTCGAATGATGGCTTCTGCAGCACGTTACCATCCTCACTTTCAAGCACCCCACAGATCTCGGTATATTCACCGCGGACAGCCTCGCCTGCCTCCGGGTCCACTTCCTCCCCGTCCAAGCTCTCGAGGACCTGCACGACACAGACCAGTACCATTCCACCCCAGGTTTAATCCTCCTTCCAACCTTAGGGCAAGGCATGTCCCATTCAGGACTCACCCACCACATCCTGTGCAAAGGCATCTGGGACCCGGCTTGAGAAACATACCGTTTCGTGGACCACCTCCAGTCCTATTTACTCCAACACCAATCGTACCCAAAGTACCGGCCAAACCGCTTTATCGGTATCCATCAGATGCAATGAGTATACAGGATATTATTAGGTACATGGATGGTTATAGCAAAGATAAGGAATCTAATGCTCGTAGTTCTCGACCAGACGAAGACTTTGCCGAAGTAATCGGTATGAAGTCTAACCCAGCATTTAGGACACGAGTTTCCCAGAGTAGGGAACCTACAGCAGCAAGGATGGACGTTCACACAGACCTTTGGACTCTTAATACGAAACCCAACAACCGTGATGAACAAGAAGAGTACTATGCACGCCCCTATGGGTTGGACACGCCATCGTCTAGATCTGCTTATGAAGACGAACCAGCCTTGAGCGGTTCCAGCGCTTTGAATCACAAACCGCACAAAGTTGTTCTTCACCTTAACCTGTACCCCAAGAACCCGAGTACCAGACAAAACTTGAGGTAGTATTAACTTACATTGTAAAACAATTCCACTTAGAACTTTAATGCGCAAATGTTCCAGGCAAGTTGATCGCAAGTTCTCTTCGGCTGACGGAGCAGCATCGTCGTCACAGGATCACTATTACGAAACCAGTACGACAGCTACTATTGTTTACGTTTAAATACACAATTGAGCATCTTACTGTAGGTGACTACTATCCCGAGGATTCCCAAGCAGCTGAGAGTAACATTTCAACGGACCAAGACGATCTTCTGAAGAACCACCAACTGTCCGAGAATCATGGCCGCAACAGACCAAGAAACAGACTTAACACGCATTTTGCATCCCGTAATGATGAACCCGAACGAAACGCGCCTTACGCGCTTTGGCTTACTCAAGAAAAGACAACGGAGAAGAAGAAAGACAATGCAATTACAGGCATTTAGGCACGTGATTTTGAATATTTCGCTACTGTTCACTAAAATCTATTGTTGATATTACATTCTCTTCGTACATGCTCAGTTTATAGGACATAAACTGTTCTCGGAATGATCTGTAGGTAATTGGCTCTGCTCCTGAAATAATTTAATTTCGTCGTTCTAGACGAAAGCTACGTTTACCAGAACAGATATTTTAACAAGCACACAGACCATCAAAGCCATGATTGCAGTCCAGCCCGAATAAATTCAGTTTACCTACATAAATCCAAATGCATCGAAGCTGCACCGACATCTTTAAACTGTTTATACCAAATGTCTACCTACATTAAAACTATAGTAGAAATTCTTGACTAAGAACCACACTTTCTTGAACTAGGTATTGCTTTTATAACATTGGCAAGTATTAACTCATATAAAACTGCAATTAGTAAAATATAACCATGCTTTGCAGAAGAACAGTGATCATATGAACTATCCCTAATAAATCAAGAAATTTACGCAAAGTTTCTGAATGGACGTATATTTGAAACATCTACACACAAACAGATTCTCAAGCACACTTGGCACAGTAATTTACTGCGCCAAAATAAGGACAATCTTAAAATAGAAAAGCTTTCGCATCCGTCAAGGTAAGTATGAAGCATTTTTTTTTTTGCTTTTGGGAATCTTGACGAATTGGGTAAGCAATTTGAATAGACAATCCTAGTTACACTGTTCGTATTAGACAGCAAGCGCTCTGCGCTGCTTAACGACCATAACCGGACGATACTGAGGCGTACGAAGCTGGCGCTGAAGCGTACGACGGGACTGGCACTGAGGCTCCGTAGGAAGGAGCGGGGGCACCGTACGCTTGAACTGGAGCAGGGGCACCGTAACCGGAAAATGGGGCTCCGTAGGAAGGAGCAGGAACAGAGATGGGGGCGCCAAAGCTAGGCTTGGGTGCACCATAGCTGGAAGGGGGTGGGCCATAGCTGGGCTTGGGGGCTCCATAGGATCCCTTGGGGGCTTTAGGGGCCTTCGGTGCTCCG
>JAIQCU010001192.1:0-24447 GCA_022114935.1 Leptestheria dahalacensis | reverse complement strand
AGTCATCGTTTTCTAACAAAGGGTTCTGACCAGAAGGCTGGTTGCGGTTGCCCTGTTCCTTCTTGAGCATCTTCTCGTAACTCTTGATGACGGCAAAGTTCCTGCGCGACTTCCATTCGTCAACTGTAAATAGCATGACCGTATTGAGTACCAAGAGCCTGTTAACACATTTATATTTTACACCTCTTCATAAATGGGTTTATGAATGTGTTACTGTAGAATAAACTGCATAGCAGATACTGGACAGATTGGCACACATGAAGGTAATAATAACAGAAGCTCAGTATATACTGAGCACAGTTACAAAGCTACAGATTTGAATGTAGAATTCAATCTCTTTAACTTGAATATGGATTTAGAATGATTACGTACGTCTTGCAAAGAAAATTAAAAAAGCTCCAGAGACAGCAGAGCCCATGCATGTGCAATCCAAAAGTCAAAAGTTACATTTTCCGCATTTGCTCCAATATTTCCACAATTACCTTTGTGTTTGTGGCTATACTGGTTTTCACGCCATGTTTTCTTGTTGAAGGGTTTTTTCTTGTTATCAAATGCACGCGCCGATGAACTGCCAGAAGCATGAGGTTGGTTGCTCATCTTGTTGTGAGGTTTTGAAATAATCTCCCTCGACATGGTTGAGAATCAACTACCGTCTGCTATCAACTGCACTTACAAACAACTAGGGTGTTGCTAAACGGCGTACCAATTGCTAATGTTTAAACTATAATATTTAACTACCACTAGGCTTATCTTCGTATTATTTTAAATAAATGTGCTAAATACATATTTATTTCCTGTTGAATTAGTTTGGATCATTCTGTCGTATAATTTTAACAAGGGACCCCTGGTGGCAGGTTGTTGCAGCTTGTTTTCTAAACAAAGAAACTGTCTCCTGCAGCTCATATCGTATCAACAACGAGGCCTCTGTTGACACTGGAGAAATTCGTACATGGCTTAACCAGGCTTAACCCACGTAAGCGTAATTTATTCCTAATAAATAACTGCATTTACGGAAACTGAAAGAAAACCAAGTGACCTCTGTTCGAGTCTTTAGTTATCCTTTAAAACAAAAAAAAAGCGCTGTCAACTCTCGGCAGTTTCCCTGGTTGCCATAGCAGCAGTATTGATTAGTGCACAGAAAGACCACCACTTTTTAGTTGAAAATTTGACAGCTTTAAAAAGAAGTCAAGTTAGGTTAAACCACTGTAGTTTCCTGCAGCTACCGTATTGCTCGATACATTCGAAACCAGTTCCGCAGATGCCATGTCTAGGCTGCTAGGAAACGTACATGTAACTTAAACTATGTCATTGAAATAGACTGATCAGTTGATCCCGTGATGAAGATTTGTTAAGTATCAGTTTTGTGTTTCTCATTCAGGCCAGAATTCAGTAAGATGGATACCTCTCTGTGGACAGCATCATCCACTCGCCTTGGAGGAATCTCTCGTCCCTTGGAGAGGCCCAAACCCCCATCTCGGGATCGCGACAGCTGTCGTTCTTCAATCATCTCTGGAGGTTCCACAGTGGAAAACAGCTTCATTCACGAAAACCACTCAAAACTAGTTCTGCAGAAGATGGAAAAGTACTTTAGCTCGGGAAAGCTTACCGACGTCACGTTGATTGCAGGTTCCTATCTCTTCATTTCCACAGCTAATAAACCTGAATCTAAATAACTTTTACTTCAACCATAGGCGGTAAACATGTTGAAGCCCACCGAATAGTATTGAGCGCCTCGTCAGACTACTTTGCGGCGATGTTTACAAGCGACTTCGGGGAATCGTACCAAAGCGAAGTGGAGATTCAAGCCGTGGATCCAAATGCGTTGGAGGCTCTGGTCAACTATTGCTACACGGGTGCGTCGTCCTTTCCCGTTATTCCTGTTTTATCGCATCAGTAGCCGTACCTTTTCAACTGTTTATATTTGAGTGCTTACCGAAGGTAACATACAAATGGAGGAGGACAACGTAGAAACTCTGCTAGCCACTGCTTGCCTACTGCAGTTGCCCGAAGTAGTGGAGGCGTGCTGCAGCTTTTTGATCAAGCAGCTCCACCCGTCCAACTGTTTGGGAATACGGCTGTTCGCGGATAGACAGAGCTGTAAGCAACTGATGGAAGTTGCCAACGCTTATATCGAGGTACAACTATCATTAATAGCTATATTCAACTTGTTTACAAAAATTGACGAAATCATTGTTATCTTAGGAGCATTTCGTTGATGTAATTGGTAATCAGGAATTTGTGCTGCTGCCGGCCGATGAAGTTGCCCGAATCCTGTCTTGTGATGATCTGAACATTCCTAATGAAGAGCTCATGTTTCAGGTTTTTTTTCTAAATTCTTTATCAAAATAAAATTATTTTAAAGTTCTATTACATAAAATAAAATAAACATGACGTTATAAAATTAAATGTTGTCGTCCTATTGAGTTAAATGACGGAAATGTTTTAAAAATATTATTACCTACTTAAACTATTATTATTAATTATTTTTGCATTGAAATAATAATAATAATAATAATAATAATAATTTAAATTAACTTAAAATTATTTGTGAAAAAAAACATATTTTTAATTCCAATAACAGAGCTAAATAAAATAAACATGACTCTAAAATTATAAGTTGCCATCCTATTGAGTTAGTAGATGCACATCATCATAATTGTTCATCGTTATCAGTTCTCTTTAACTTACTTGAAACAGGAATGATTATAATCTTATTATATGTCACGAACTTATTTTCTGTATTAATAGGCTCTAATGTTATGGCTTCGCCACGATCTCCCTAATCGTAAAAAGGATCTTCCACGTCTTCTTTCATTGATAAAACTTCCACTGCTGTCGCCACAGGTATATTACTTGTGAAATACTCTTTTAAAGCGGGAGTTGTAATCACTAAAACGAACTAAATCGTTATAGTTTATCGCCGACCATGTCGAAAGCAACCCGATCTTCAAAGAGGATCGCATTTGCCAGGACCTAATCGTTGAGGCTTTAAAATACCACCTGCTTCCAGAGCGCCGATCCACTCTGCAGTCTTCCAGAACTCGTCCGAGGAAGGCCACTGCTGGAACTGTGTACATCTTCGGAGGTTTGGACGCATCCACCAAAGGTACGTATTCAGCACTATGAAACCCAGGTGTTTTTTTTAAAGGCTAATCTCAAAAGGTCACTTGCAAATTCCGATCTAACTTCTAATTCAAGTTATTCTGATCTTTCTTTTTCCTCCCAAGAAGTTTCCGCCACCGTGGACAAGTACGACTGGCGTGCCAACACGTGGTCTGTCGCCGGTTCCATGACGGTCCGAAGATTGCAGTTCGGTATAGCAGTCCTCGAGGGAAAGGTGTTTGTCGTTGGAGGGCGGGACGGACTAAAGACTCTCAATACAGTCGAGTGCTGGGACGCACGCTTTAAGACGTGGACTTCCATGCAGCCTATGGGTACTCACAGGCACGGCTTGGGAGTCGCTGCCCTCGAGGGACCCATTTACGCAGTCGGGGGTCACGATGGCTGGTCCTATCTGAGCAGTGTGGAACGGTGGGATCCGATTACCCGTCAGTGGACCTATGTGGCTTCGATGAACTGTCAGAGGTCGTCGGTGGGCGTGGCAGCCCTGAATGGAAAGTATGTGTCGATTGCAGCCATCGACGCAAACCTAACGATTTGGCTTAGATTGTTGTCATTGCTTACTGCTGGTTTTATCGGACCGACCGAAATTAACTGTCATTTCATCGTGCCAGGCTTTACGCAGTGGGCGGCCGCGATGGCAGTTCCTGTCTGCGCACTGTCGAATGCTACGATCCTCATACCAACCGATGGACCTTCGTGGCGCCCATGATCCGAAGAAGAGGAGGTGCTGGAGTGGCCACTGCGCACGGTTATCTCTACGCATTTGGTGGTTTCGACTCTCCTGCTTGTAATCATTCAGCCTCTCGGTTTGACTGCGTCGAGAGGTCAGTTTTCGTCATCACTTTACCGCAAAAAAAGAACGAATCAAAACTTCTATATCTCGTAGGTATGACCCGACCACGGACACGTGGACCATCGTTACCAACATGAGCGTCGGTCGTGACGCACCTGGTGTGGCCCTTCTCGGTGATCGTCTCTTTGTCGTCGGAGGATATGACGGACAGACCCATTTGAACCTGGTCGAATCGTACGACCCTTTGACGAATGAATGGCAGCAGGTATCTCTTCAGACTACACATAGTGGCTATGGTACAATCGCACGGGTCAGTTATCAACCAAGTCCTTTTAGCATTGGTACATGTCGGATTGTCCAATTTAGTCATTTCCGTAACGAGTCGAGCTCGTTTTAAATTTCATGATTTATTAATGGAAGTCTATTTTATATATAATTAGCTATAGGATAAAGCAAGACATTATAGACATTTAGACGATCACTTGTATCACAGATGTCCGCGCTACCGTCGGGTCGTGCTGGAGCGTGCGTCGCCGTCGTCAAGAATTCTTCAATTATTCCTTAAGACGTATACACTGAAACAAGTTTCTCCAGTTTCTTCTTGTTCCGTGTGGCTTTAACACAATAACACGGAATCACGTTGTGCAATACACAAGTAAAAACTGCTTCAAAGTTAAGTTTCTCTGTACTGTTTCATTGTCACCTTGTACACGAAGAACGAAAAAAATAAAATAAAACAAATTCAAAAAATTTCGAATTAAAGTATCTGGTTGGGTTTTAAACCGCGCGCTACCGGACGTGCTATAAACGGTGCTTCCTGGGAAGCCTAGGTAACGATTTAGGTGCTTCTACAACCCCGACTGCTCGTCTATTCCTCGTGCAGGTTAAATAATTTGGCAACTTCGGCTAGGTCCTCGTATTGCTTACCCTCTTTCAAAATCTAAAAGAAATTAAAAAGGAAGATTAACTTAATTGTGTACAAATTTTTAAAAAGAGTTAAAATCAGTTTCAGTTTACCTTTCGTGCAATGGGCATCCTGTTGAAAACGTTCCACAGTAACATGCCGACGACTTTGTTGTCCTGGAGGTAGAAAATGACACCTTTCCCGTAGTCTTCGCCTTCCTGCGGGGCGTGAGGCACCGGTGCTCCCTTCAGATTGCTGCTCTGCACTTGCTTGTTTTCAGCAGCCTGGAAACAATGGACCAGTCAGTTTTAAAAACCCTCGAGTTTCAACGGCAAGCCTTACTCATTCGGTTTTTACGAAATCTTTTTTTTTTCAAACGTGTAGGGTAAACTCAGTTTATCGCAACACGTCCAATTTATCATTCAGCACTTCCTTCTTTGTATACTTAGATAGAAGTTATTACAGTGACAAAAATAACGGGGAATAATACCAATTCGGTTTCAGAGCGAACTCCTTCTCCAGTCTCCTCGACCACAGCCTTGGGGGTGTCCTTAGAAGTCGCCTTGGCAAAAATGCCCATCGTGGGTAGCGAAGAATCCACGATACCAATGGCTTCGTACCCTACTTCGGGCCCGAGATCCGACCAGAACATGGACTGATGCCAGTAGGGTTTACCTGGTGGACAAAACATGAATAAACTAACCACTGTAAATCTGAAACTGAACTAATCGAGCAGCGTAATGAGGGCCGTCAGATACTATCTAGCAAATAAATCGTCATGGTTTTTTCAATCCATAATAAAATATAGTTTCCATCATTCGTTTAAAAAAGCGGCTGTCGAAGCCCGGCGAATATTGCCAGTTTATACCTGCTCCAGTCATGTTTTCGCCAGCCAGTCTTCCAGATACCACGGCGTGATCGTGATGCTCGACACGGCGACGTCCCAGCTTAACGTCGTAGAAACAAGCGGCGTCTCCAGCCTTTAAACGGGAAAGTGTTCAAAACTGAGTATGATGTACTAGGAGTTACTCTATATGGGCTGCGTTTTTGGTATATAATTCAGATACTATCTAGCAAACGATCATTTGAGATCACGCATAAGGTTGAGTTGTACATCACGATACTTTCTCATAATACGGTAAAACACATTTGGAAAACAGAACGTACCACCCAGAGGTTGGAGCGCGACTCCAGCTCGGCATTGACTCGGTAGCCGCCATATCTGTCGTCAATCTCCAGGCTGGAAGTACGGGCAAGCTCCGTATTTGGTTCCAAACCGACGGCCACAACAACATGATCCGTTTGAACCTACACAAGATTATATTCATACCAGATGAATAACAAGGTCTTCATCGAAAACCAACAGCATTTAACTTATTTGAAATATATGTATTGTTTAAGGTAACTCGAGTAATGGGGTTCTTCTAACCTGAGTAGCATCCTGAAGGGAGAGCACGACTTTGCCATTTTCAATGGCCGCTCCCTTGATCTGTGCCTGGGGAATGACGTTGACTCCTTCAGCGCGTACTTTGTCAGTGGTCCACGAGCTCAAATAGTCGGGCAGAACGCGGCCCATGTTTCCTTTCTCCGGGAAAACCTGGTTCACCTTCAGGCCAGTCTGACGAGCTAAAAAAGACAATCATCCTTGATATATACCAATCGGTTTCTTGATATTGAACCCTCGACGTAACATTAACTTTGTCAATAATTCAACAAGACTTCACAACATTTACATAAAATAATGAACTCTCAAGTTGAGTTACCCCGGCGTCCCAAGGCGCAAGCCAGTTCACTCCCGAGAAAACCTCCACCGACGATAGTGATCGACTCGACTTTCTTTGAAACTTCATCGAGACGTCGGAAGTCGTCGACGTTGCGGAAGAGAGTGACGTGCTTCTCGATATCTTCTCCCATCTGTGTGAAAACAGGCAGATTCTTTGGTCGGCCGCCGGTAGCGATGAGGCACTTGTCGTACGACACGACCTGTCCGTTGTCCAGAACGGCCTTGCGTTCGTTAACGTCGAGCCTCACCACGCGGTGTCCCTGCACAACAGCAACTCCGCCATTCTCTTTGCTTGCCAGTTCAGCGGGCTGACAGTAGAATTCGTCTTGTTCGAAGAACAGACTGCACAAAATAGATAACTACTTTAAGGCGACAACGTATAACCTTCTTTCAATTCATTTTCTTAATTACTTTAATTGGCATGTGAAAAGTTACTAAATGATCTTACAACTTCGCTGAATCGACTTGAAGTGTTTCACTGAGATTACAAGGCAACGGTAATGAAAGTAATACCTTCGTTCCTTGCCGTTCCACTGTTTGAAGCGGAGATTTTTGGACACCTCAGGGTCATCACTAAACCACAGCTCCTTGGAGAGCGGTGGCCTCATGTACGGGTTGAACTTCTCCTCACCAACCATCAGGACCTAATCAAAAAACGGTAAACAAAGTTACAGGGTTCACAGCCATTATTTGATGCGAAATTCCCTGACAATTCCAGGTTTTCCATGACAATATCACGTTTTTTCCCCGACTTTCCTCCCCCCTGTATTATACAAAATACCAAAGATAAAAGGCTATATTTACCACAAAACTTCAAAAATTTTAAGTTATAAGGACTATTCGTATTGGGCATATGAAATTGAACTGTCCTGCTTCAATATAGTATTATCTATTTACAGGAGTTGGCGTGCGACCCCACGCCGCATTCCTGGAAACGGTATTCAGGCTTGGGCCCATGACCCCGACTGGCCATGGCACGGCCAGATGTAATATTTAACTTAGAAAAGATTAACTGGCCGCGCTGTTTTCCCTGACAAATCCCTGACCCCTTCTGAATTCCCTGACAATTCCCGGTTTTCCAGAATTTCCAGGTGGCTGTGAACCCTGAGTTAAGACATGTTTTTTATTGTTGTATTCAGATCTAATTTTGACAGCAGATGGATGAATTCAAGACAAATGGTTGTAGATTAGTTACCTTAGCTTTGGGGTCCCTTGATTTGATGGCCCGGAAGGCCGCGAATGATGCTGTGCCAGCTCCGATCAACAAGTACGGTACGTGTGCGGGCAGCTGGAGGTCTCCGGCTGCAGCAACAACCGGCTCAACGGGTACCGTTTCTAGAGCAGATAAGCTTAAGATCAATTTCTTGTGACAACAATTATCTGCAAACCTAGTTCAGGTTCAGCAGCTGGAGCGGGGTCAGAAGCCTCGACGGGTGGTTCGGGCACTGCAAGCGTTGAAGTTGGTTTCTGAGCTTTTTCCAAAATGCCTTCTTGCTGATTTTCCCCAACAGAAGACGAAGTAGCGCCGGCTTCGGCATACGTCATAACGCCGAGGTTTGAAGTCTTCTTCACATCAGGTTGATTCAAGTAAAATGTCCCTGTAGTGTATCCCTGAAATTGAAATTTTGCAGTTGGAAACACTGTACCGAATAACGTGTGAAATAAGTGACTAATCACGAGTTAAGAAATTGCAGATGAACGATTACGGATGGTTGCTTAATCAAGTTAACTTACAACAAAACAGGTGAGGGCGGTAAAGGCAACTCCCGTGATCAACTGCATGTTGTACCGTTTCTGGGTTCTCCTGAAGTTTTCGGTCCACGATCCATTCGGTGCAGGGAGCTCACTCAGTGTTGGAGTCTTGAAAACTTGGAGCTTGCCGCCCTTCGCCTTCCCCGAGGCAAAACGGACAGAAACATCACCAACTGCAATCAACGTAAACTATAGACTTTGAAGGAATACGACATGCATTAGAAGTATCAACACGGGCATGTGCACAGATGAAGCAAACACGTTTTCGCCCTTCACGAGGGTAGTCAAGCTCCGTTAATTGGTCGTTCAATTTCCGCGTAACAAAGAAAAGTTTGGCAACAGTACGCATACCTTTAGGGAACCTGAGGTTCACATTTTCAGCAATGGGTTTCAGTGAAGCATGACAGCGAAGAATACCCCCGTGACAGCGATACATTTCGAGAATCGAACGGAAACCTCGCTACCCGGTGTGCGAAGTCCGATATGGCCGTCCGGATGCTGGCCACGTGAGCAGCGTTGCCATGTTTCATATTTCAAAAAAATAACTATTACCCCAGGAGTGCAATAAATCACCCATCGACACCTGTTATTCATTCACTCACTCATTCAAGTACGAATATATTAAATTACCAGTAAAAAAAAGAACTGGAGAATGCAGGTCTTCAGTATTTTCGAATTTAATAGACGTTTATATGAATTATATGCTTAGTATATTAAACCGGAAATGCCAGTTTTTTTTTAAAGTGTAATCATTTGCTAGCTTGCTAGGGACGTTAAACTCCCCGCCCGCAAACCTAAGTGAAGTTAATTAGTCAGTAATTAGGTAGTTCTACAGAGAAATTAACATAACATGAACTAATATTGCACCAAATTTTCATGGGGCTACAAAACGTGCAAAATGTTATGCTTTAGTTTCAAAAAATTCTTTTATTCACTTCGCAAAGAGGAAGACAAAAAACTGTTTGTCTGACTGAAGTTTGACAATGCTTCCATAATTCATCTTGGCGATGGAACTAAGCGGCTTAAGTTTTAGCGTATCTCGCTCGGCAAAACGCTCCATGTTCACTCCGTTATTGGATTATTGGCTCTCTCGAGACTTTCGATGGAAGTTACATGAATACATTTCGCTAGCATTTTAGGCGAGATAGATTAAGTCTAAGATAACTTGAGAAAGGTTCAACTTTATCCTTTTTTTATCCACCTAAATGCGCATATCTTTCTCGATCTTTCCATTTTAACTTACTAGATCAAATTCAATACGTTTACTGTTTAATAAGGAATTGGTTTCGCGGGGAAGAAATCAACAAGATTACTGCTGCGTCAAACTTCTTCCTTCTAACTGAAGACCCAGTGTGTGCAAGCTTCATCACTCAGGGAGTGTATTAGGCAAAACCGTGCGAACTACAGAACTAATTGCATTGACTGGCAGAAGCAGGACGAACAGATATCGAGCTGCACAAGGTGGCACAAAATTAGACAAACGTAAACACAATTAACTGACAGCGTAGACATTTGGCGCGTGTAGGCAATAACGCACGGAAGAGTATCTGGTCCCTACGGGCGTAAGTTGGCACAATTGTTTCAGGCATTTTGCTGCAGTAATCTGCTAGATGACACCATTTGTAGCCTGAATAAAGGTGAGGTAAAAAAAAGCAGGAAAAAGCATCAAGAACATTAAGGAAAGCTTGATGAAGGCACTGCACTGATATTTCGCAAAACTGGAGCTGTTTTTCTCCCCAAGTAACTGAGAATCGAGCAGACAACTATAAATTTAACACAATCAGGTTTAAATCTAAGCTACAAGTGGACAGTCCCTCAATTAGATGTCTACAGATTTAAATGATTAAAATAAAGGAGAAAAGATCAGATCTTTCATGGCACTCTTAATGGTTTTTGGCTAACAGCAACGACGGCTAAAACTCATCGTGGCGAGTCAGCGCCTCGCCAAAATCGGTCGCTTGCGAGCCAACGAAAAGATCGTAGTTGTTCAAGATTTCTTCTTTGGTGAGTAGACCATCGTCATTGGTGTCCGACTCGTTTATGAGGTGCTTGGCCTCGGCATCGGCATGATCGAACTCGGGAGGAATGATCCACAACTTCACCTGGAAAAAACCATACAATGATTAGCCTTTTTATCCATGACACACGGTGCATTAGTCTAATACCTTCAACGATACTTAACTCGGTACAGTGATAGTTTGATAGTAATACTATTCATTTTAATTTCCCCTGGACTAGTTTAACAGTTTACTATTCATAGAAAAAAATCCCTCTTTGTACAGTGGGTTTACCTCTTCTGCATCCAGAAATCCATCGTGATTCTTGTCGCGGTACTCGTTGAACTGCTGCCTTTCATTTTTCACCCAGTCAGGTTCATCTTCGTCTTCGGCGCCGATGTACATATCCCCTGGAAAACCGTCAATACTACCCTGTACCACACTTCATCGGAAATGATAGACCAATGGGAAATTATACCGATATACTCGTTCACAGAGACTTTGCCATCTTTGTCCTTATCGATGTCCTCCATGGTTTCTGTTACTACCGTGTCCCTCATATGAAGAGCATTCTCGGGATGCAGGAAAGCCATGAATTCGTCCTGCCATTGAAAACGATAATGGTTTTAAACGTTTCTTAATAGATTATGATTTCGCATACGACAGTCCGAGTTTGTGTACATTATATTCATAATGCAATAATCAATCTAAGTAATTGTTTTTTAACGTGAACCTGAATGGATAGATTTGATCTAGATCAAACTACTGGAACGATAACATTGCTAATGAATCGAGCGGTAGTTTATACCTTAGTTAGAGTTTCATCAGCATTGCTGTCAGCCTTGTTCCACCTTCTCTGATCCCTCCGAAGCATTTCTTTGTACGTGACTGCCCCGCTGCTATCGAGCTCCTCCGGGTTGGGTCTGTCCATGAAGCCGTAAACCATAGTTTTGTACTCGTCCCACGAGATGGAATCTTTCTTTTCGGCCGTGTATGTTTTCCATTGACATTCCACATCATCCGCGATGTACCGTTTCTGCGTGTACTCAATCCACTGCCTCAGTTCTTCCCGGCTTACCAGAGAGTCCCCGTTTTGGTCAATTTTCACAATGATGGCACTGTTGTCGTAAATCTTCATTACTTCCTGTATGATTAAATAAAATATAGATTCTAACCTGAGGCGTTCTTTACTTTCTTCGGGCGTTAACTGGTCAAACGTTTTCGCTTCAGATCCCAGAAACATTTGATGATCGAACTCGGAATCATGCTCCTTGTTACTCTTGTAGTGGGCGTGTCCTTCGGCACTCTGCAATTGTAACGTTACAACAGAAAGCAGCTTTGATTGAATATACGTCTTACTTACCGTGTGTGGCTTCGGCACGCAACTGACTAGACCTGATGATAGCAGACTCAAGACTACTACTACACGTAATCGGTTCATCTTGCACCAACGCTGTGAAAGCGGCTTGAACCTAAACACGATGCGAGTAAAATTTAGCAACTGCATATATATATTACAAGTAATAATTTTAATCCAATAAGAAATAGAACTAGAAGAACTGAACTTTTAACTCGGACGGAAAAGTGCCGAGTGGTTCGTTTTTTAACCAAATTTGGTAAAAACAAGAAAGGCAGTCCGTAAATTGTAAATAACAAAGACGCCCATAAAGTTGTAACACTTCGTACACAGCCACCGCCTTCCATATCTAAAGGTACCGAGGAAGAATAATTCCAAAAACCTTCATTCCAGGGTGCAAACTATAAACGTTTCTAAATTATTATAGTATTATGATATAAGCATAATCTAACCTTAATATACCAAACCCAAGCAAACGTCTTTCAAACTGTACGTAATATCGAATCAGACCGAGCAACACATTTGAATATTGGGGGTGAAGACGTTAAATGAAGTGCTCTGACGTGACGTGGAGCCTCCTCTTCGTTGACAAAAAGAAAACAACGTTTTAATCGCCATCTGCTGGGTGATTCTGAATTAGCTTTGTGTATATGTTCTTTCCCTCTATTATCCAACACACAAGTGATTGTGATCAGCATTAATAAGGATTTTATTGAAACGTATATTAACTATATGTAGGTATTACTTATCTAACTGTCTCTCTATCCATCTATCTATCTATCCATCTATCTATCTATCTATCTATCTATCTACCTATCCATCCATCCATCCACCCATCCATCCATCTATCTATACATCTATCTATCTATTTATTTATCTATCAGTGTAACTGTCTGTCCATCCATGCATCCATCAATCCATCTGTCTGCTATCTTCCCTTGTACAATACTTGGTTCACTACACTATCTGCCTACTATACGTATATATGCATCTATGATCAACGTTTCACAAAAGAGTAAGCAGTATCAAACATCAACTCTCTTTTACATAATCAAAACTATAAATAATGAAAAACTCGAAAGTTCCCAAATGTAAATCCAAAGGTAAACTTGAACACTGAAATAGGCTTACAGCTTCGCAAATGTTTAGAGCACGGGCTCATCGTTCGGTATCAAAAGATACAACTTATACATAGCAATACTCGCCAGTAATTTAACTTTCGAAGGCTGCCGTTCAGTAGAGTACAGGCTTGTGAAAAAAACACAGGTTTAAAGGAAAAAAAGACAAACATAGATTTCCAGCTTCAATATACTGATGAACTCTTTTACTATATGGTTAGCGGAAATCAAGTGTTATGTAATCAAAAGTATGCAGAATGGACGAGTCCTGAACTACAGAGAACCGCACTAGAGTTTCGTGATAATATATATGTGTATTGCATCGTGTTACATCGTATATAGTGTATGCAATGCATATTATGCATATTATGGGTGTATATTCTTCTTGCTACATATGCACGGAACCCTAGTAGTTTGTCATTTTTATGGAATTCTAGTTCCATTGGGAAATGGAAGTTTGCTAGAACCTGATTTTAGTATATATGAGAATTGAGTGACATGATGTTATTTAATCTAGATACGTATTCATGTTGTTTCTTACATAATTATGCACATTTATTTATTTATATGTTTTGTTTATAACGTTACGGTACACGTACAAGCTCACACAAGTCTTCAGTGTTAATAGAAACCATCAGAAGCTTCCCGTAATCCCAACAGGACCTTGATTCGACCTTCCGCTGATGATACAGCTCTTCGTCGTTACTTTCATAGCCGAAAATTCTACTCTTGAAAGGCACATAACGTCTGGAAAACTGTGAGTTGATGTCGTTGGACCAGCTTTCATGTTTCAGTAAAAACTAAAACTTCAACACAAAGTCGTCTGAAAAGGAGAAGAGAGAACTGTAACGTCAAAGTGTTCTAGGGGTTTCTTTTTTCACTTCAAGTTGGAATGGAGCGGAACTACGTCGTGTGTGTATTTCCGGTTGTGCCAGAATTTCCGCCTCGAGAAACCAAGAAGATCAATACGGTGTAAGTTAAACACAACCGACTGCCTTAATAACTCGTTCCAATTCCTTTTTATCACTTCTGCTTCCCGTAGGTCGTCTATTTGAATGATAATGCGTCTGCTGCTGCTGCTGCTGCTGCGTGTTAATGCTGCCCAATCGGCTGCTGTTCCGCCAGGAACGGTCCATCGAAGTATCTCCTGCCATCTAGTGGCTGGCTCCTAACATTTCGATCGTACCCTCGGAAGAGTACGGAGGTATTGATCTTGGCTGCTGAGAGAACTGCGGGTGGTTATCAAGGGACAGCTGGCGTGCAACAGGACGAAAAACTCGAAGGCAACTCGTTTTTGAGCTAAAGTACGAGTTGCTAAGGCAGACTGTACAGCGCAATGCATATCGCCGGATTAGTTCTAGCTCGAGGCGGTAGCAAAGGATTACCCTTGAAGAACCTGGCGCTTCTCAAAGGAAAACCTCTTCTTCAATGGGCTCTACAGGCAATGAAAGCCTGCCAAGGTACGTCTTCCCTTTTTACCTCACTACACGTCCGCCATCTTTTGTCCGTTTGAGGCTGCAAGCCACGGGACCTCCGTATATAGCGAATCATAACATTTACAGTCTGAATGGCGAAGAATCGTGGTAATTCGCAACTTTTGGAATTTTATTTTGACCAAACTATCGAACATTTAAGCGAAACCTGAAGAGTGAGTTACGTATGACTGTGTCTACATAGGGTATTTTTTGGGTTGCTATATCTTTGAAAGCGGAGGAGCAGTAAGCAATCAAACTTTCCCCGGCATTGACTTGCACAGTATACTGATGTATATGCCTATATCACTTTACGTATAGCAACTTCATCAACACATATCAACATTGAATTCAGTGCGGTGATGTGGTGGATCGTAAACGAGGCACTCAACATAAAACTAATCACCTAAACTAGTTTTAATTAAAGTATAAGTAATGCTATTACCGACATGTGCAAGTATGGCACTCTGATTTTAATAAGTTGAAATGCTTTGTAGAATTTGATTCGCTGTGGGTATCAACTGACCACGACGAGATTGCCCAAAGTGCAACCGCTTTAGGTGCAAAAGTTCATCATCGTTCGCCGCATACGGCAACCGATGAAGCGTCATCACTGATTGCGGTCCAGGAGTTTCTCCGTCTTCATCCAGGTGAACAAGAACACGCGAGTTTCTCAAATCAATACTTGGAATATAGCGGCTCTAACTGACACTTCTACGTATGTTTGAGCAGAAGTTGATGCCGTTGGTCTGGTGCAGTGTACTTCGCCATTTGTCCGATGGGAACATCTAGGATCAGCTGCATCCAGGATGCGAAATGGTTACGATTCCGTCTTTTCAGCTACCCGTAAACATGAACTGCGATGGAAAGACGATTCTTCCGGTAAGATGTTACCGAGTTCCACAAAAGTAACTTGACTAAGTTGACTTGAAAGTTAACGGCTAACTGGGAAATAGTTTATACAAAATGGGGAATTCAAGAACCTAAAGATGAAAACAAGGAATCAAAAAAGCATAGAACTGTAAATTCAATTCAAATTCAAAAACTTGGTGATTTTGAAGACGAATTCAACATGGGGACGCCAAAAGGATCAAGTGCGAAGCATAGAAAAAAACAAGCGACCTTTCCTTTGGTTTATACAGCTTAGATCAAAGCTGTTTTTACAAGTAAAAGCTTCAACAAATGTTAAAAGGGACGCAGGATAAACTCTGAGCTTCTTTGAAGGTCCTTTAGGGCTCCCCGGTTTTTTCACATGGTGAACCTAAAGGGCTCCTGACAGTAAAGTGAAGAATGTCCTCAGCTAAAAGGTCACGGGTATGAGTAGACGCAGGCATTTATAAAACAGCTAGGACAAACAGAGAGAGGTTTGTAAAACATTTAAGTTCTTTCTTACGATCCAATTCATAAGACAGATAGATAGATAGATATGCTATAAGCTGAATAGCTCGTACATGAGAAATAACTTTCGGATAATACTTCGTGTTGCCTCATTGCGAATGTCGACTTGAAACAGTTCTCAGTTTTAACGCTAAAGCTATACCTCTATTCCCAATTGTCTCATTTTCGTGTTGTTTACTCGTATTTCGCATTAACTAATTCGTTAATTATTATTTACATATTGTATAGCTTATACAATATCCTTTAAAGCTAATCAAAGTTAACCTTAAGAAATATGCTACATTACAGCAGGATTAGAAGCAATTTTAGACAATTGGCCAAGTCCGTGCAAACAGACAGTTCCATGAAATTTTGAGTCCCCTCGCAGGTAAACTACGCGCACTGAACTTTAATCCGCAAATTCGACCGCGACGCCAAGACTGGTCCGGTGAATTAGTTGAAAATGGGATGTTCTACTTCGCCACACGCAACCTCGTACTGGAGCAGCATGCACTTCAAGCAGGCTTGTATGATGGTTTTTGTTCTTGTAGTTTTTCGCCCCAGAACTGCTTTCATGGAACCGTATAACAACAACCAGCTGTCTTACTTTCTCCAGGTTATCGGCGGTAGAGATCCCCACCAAGTACTCGGTGGACATTGATAACGCTTACGATCTATGGCTAGCTGAACAGCAAGCGAACTACTTTGGTCTTGAACCGTGCAAAGATGCTTCAGCTGAAAACCGTACAGAATCGTTTTTGTAAACATAAGCTGAACATTGGTTTAAGCAGACGTGTCAGATGGAAGTAAAGAAAAACATGTATTTGATTTTTGGTAAATATATTTCGTATGAGCCAATTAAACAGTTGTTTCGAGATCCAGTTCAACGCAGTCTTCGACGGTCTTTGATTGTCAAGAAACAGCAACTTTCTTATCGTAAAGTTCCGAATGAAGAGAATTAGGGACTGCAGTCAGGGAAGTGTCATGCAGATAAGATTGTAAGCGGGGAGCCTGTACATTGGGAGTATCTTCGAGACTTTGTCTTCTTCCCCGACAGAATAGGAACGACGTGACTATGACTATGAGCACGAAGAAGGTGGTACCGATAGCACCCAGGTACCAGTAAACTTTGGGAAATGCCCAGCGCGAGGTACAGTTAATGTCCGCTTCGTCTCTGCCTGACGGACAATCCATATTGCCGTCACACCAAAGCGCCGCATCGACGCATGCTTTCAGCTCGGGGCACCAAGTGGGACAGGGGAGATTAAGTGCTGTCGGTGAAACAGAGCCCAGAGGCGCTATGGATCCTACATAGCTGGCTACTGAGCTGAGCGTCAGCTCAAGCCATTTGAGTTGATACGATCCGCTCTCCATTGCAACAAGTTCAACGATGACACTGGCCGGGTGAGCGTTGGCACTGTCATCAACGGCGCCGTCCTGGTGCGGGGAAGGTGCAGCCTCGGTGGTGAAAAGTTCCACCACATCTTGGCTGTTCCTAGGTAGCGGGCAAATGATCTTGCTGATGTGACCTGCGTGATCGTTATAGACGAGGACTCGGTTGCTGGTGGCGCAAACGCTCGTATGGTTCATTACAAAACCATTAAGGGATATAAACAGGAAACGATCCTGCCGTGGCTGTAAAAGCCAACGCTGTCGGTTGCATCCGGCTGTTTGCGATGCTCGACTTCCGGGCTGCCCTTGCAGAGTCATACTTCCTCCAGGTCCGCTTAATACGTTTTGCTGAGCGCACTTAACACGCGGTAGGAATTCGTAGGTAATCTCGAAGAAGAAATCGAAAAAGTCTTGTGAGTAGTCCATGTCCTGCACGGTGAAGACTACATCAACAACATGGCTACCGGAAATGTAGACAAAGGGCAAAAGACTGGAATCGCAAATGCAATCTCTTTTTAGTAGGACCCCTTTCCAGGGACGCTCTTCAAAAGTGATCGAAGCCAGGGGTTCTTGTGTGTGACAATATCTTTGCTGCGTCAGGGGGTCAACGTTATTGGCGCAGCTCCTCCCACCTAGACGGAGGCGACTTAATTCCAGGCGAATCCTTTCTTCTTGGCTGCCAAGGAAACGGTACGTACAGTTCAGATTGCGGTTGCCTCCTCTTCCATAAAGAAACACACTTTGCGGGGATTTGGTCAGTCCTCGACTATTATCGGAGCTTCTGTAGAGGGCGTTGCACGACGGAGAAGAGCCATTGAGACCAGCTTTGACGAATTCGTAAGCAATAGAGAACTGCCAATTCCCCAGGGCAGTGCCTTCGGCCAAGTGTTGGTGCATCGTTAGCAGAGGTCCGCTTGATGTGAAGCTTTCTGAACCCAGACAAGGCCTCGCTACCAGTGCGTTACCCGTTCCGTGAAGGAACCGCTCGCACATGGGTGGCGGTTTCTGACGGCAGTAGGTACCTAGTAATGCGCTGTCGCCATCTTTGATCTCAAGCTTGTTTTTGCAGTGTCCGTCGTCGGGCTTGTGGGCGACCTCGTGAAAGGAGGAGACAAAGTAGTACTTCATAAAATAGATCCACACCTGCTCGTCCGCTCTAGCCTGGAAGCGAAACGTGCAGGTGCTGTCCAGCGGGAGCGTCTGCAGAGGGTTGTTGATGACTCCTCGACTCAATCCGGTGCTGATCAAGTCAAACTGACACTTCTGAGGGCTGTAACTAGAGCTATTATCGATTTGAATAACTTGCGCCACCATCTCGAAACCTTCCAGACTACTGGCCGCCGAATAAAAGGTGTCGTACGAAGAACTGCGGAATTCCACAACCATATCCGTACCGCTGGAATAGATTTGCGGCAAAGGACCTTCTCCACAAAATCGGAGAAGCACAGGACTGCTAGTACTGGTTCCGTCGTACACGGTGACGTAATCGCCATTAGGGTCGCATTCGGACCAGGCTTTGAGCCTCTTTTCTCGCTGGCCCCAGTCTCTTAAATTGATCTTGTGTCCCTCTTTTTGATGGAGCGCAATGATAGCTTTACGGCCGGGGATTGTCGCCGAACGGTGAGATATCCTGTACAGACAGTGAGCGTTCCTAGGGTATAGACCGGGGTAGCCCGGTGATTGAAGTCTGCATTGCCTTTGATCACAACCCCGGAAAGAACGAGAACACAAGGTCCCTGGAAGAAGTTCCCCGAAATACAAGTCTGCGTCCGGATGACCGTATCTGCAAAGTCAACAATGATAATACTTGCATTATAGCTATAATTTATTGTGTTCTTTCAGTACTTACCTAACTACTTACTATATCCAATAGACTATAGTCTTCCTATACTTAGTACAGTCTAGAGCAAAAGAAATAGGTTCTTTGGGATTTTATCATAGCCAAACTAACCAAGCGAATTCTATAAAACTTTAACAGTTCATTAAGTACTGATAGTTCTACTTTCAGTATTTTTTAAACTGCTATACGTTTGAAAGTCTGCGGGCAACAAGAGAGTAACTTTTGCCCATCGAGGACCTTTTTTTTCTGCTCACTTAACTTGTGTTAATACACATTAAGCACATATTTCCTATCTGTCCTTATACTTCAGGTATTGTTAATGTTATGTATTATAAATTAGGCTGGCAATTTCAAGTGTGTGAGAACTACGTTCCACAACAGTAGGACTGAACTTACTGAACACTGAGGAATGCTAAGAAGCGAAAATCTAAACACAACTGATCAACAAAGTTGAATAATTTGCTGTACTTTGAACGTATCCCTTTTGAATGCCAAAGGTAAACTTAGGATTCACGTGTACATCCCTGATGCGCCATTAACACGCAACTCAAGACTTGCAAAACTCAGCCTTCATTATGTCGTTTTCCAATTAATGAAGAGAGCCTTTCTTGAGCAATAGGGTGGAATGCTGATATTGGTGTAGGAAGGCACGCAGGCAGAGTGATTCCTAATTAGTTAATTTTCAAAGAAANGCTTCTTGCTTGTGTCAAAAATGACGTTACTTAATTTGCCAGATGTTTTTTCCAGTCGTCTGCACTAGGTTCCGTTCGCTTAATTTCCATAACTTGTCCTCCACACCGCCGCTCCCCCCCCCCTCGCCGTTTAACATTCACTTGGCTTTTTGAGAAACCAATTTTCCCCGCCTTCACATCCAGTCGACTTTGCGAATAAAAACTAAAGCCGCGTTGGTGTCCAATAACGGTCGACGGTTACGATGGCTGAATGAAAGTACATGAAGCTGTAAACAAGTCGGGCCCCCAATGTCTTGCCTTAATAGCATAATAGTCGTGTGTGTCAGCAGCTGAATCGGAGCTTTTTCACTGATCAACAAAATTACCGCAGCATGAGAGCAGCAGCTTGCCTGGGCCCTGCTGCTTTGGCTCTATTGATTATATACTCTGATATCTTTTTACATGTTGTGATCGATAAATTGCTTGTGACCCTGTGGCACAATTCTCCCTATACACCATGTACATTGACAATCTTGCACTGCTAATTAACTGTAACTGGAACGAGATAACTCAATCTTTAAATAGTATAATGATGGTAAATTTACTGTCCTGTGGCTTTGAAATATTGATTAGAAGGAAAAGGAAGAGCTTATGGGCGTTTGGCATTCGATTTCACCATGGGAATGTACAGTCTAGGGCAGAAAAAAAGAACACTTGCCGGGGAAAAGTTGATTCCTTACTACTCCTACACTATCAAAGATAGAGCTACCCAAAAAATACCCTGTGTAGAACTACTTATACTTGATGCACTCAACAAGTTTCGTTTCAATCGGCTTGTTAGTTTCGTCAAAATAAAATCCTAAAAGTTACCCCCGCCATTCAGATCCCTTTTTTCCCGCTCTAGACTGTACCTGGTAACAGCCGACTCCTTGCTTCCCTCCAGACGTAATACACAGACGTTGCTATTTACATTCTCGTACTCTTAAATACCTAACTGTAAGGATATAACTTAATAACTGTTGTAATTATCAGTGGCTCTGAAATATTGATTAGTAGGAAAGGGAAGAGTACGGGCGTTGGGGGAATAAAGTTTGCATGGGGCGTACCTGGTAACAGCTGACTCCTTGCTTAAGATTCGATATGTTAGAGCTAACGAAGGAGTCGTCTCGTCCAGTCTGCTTCTCAGCGAGGAAGGAACATTGAGCAAACGCAAGACAAAAGTAACGGCCGTCGCCTCGGTGTAAAAGAAACGAGGCAATACAGACGCACCGCACCAAGCACCGCCCGACATCTTCGATGGAGGCAGTAAAGGTCGATCGCCCTCCCAAATTTGTAAGGATCCATCGGGGCATCGATTGGGTTCCTGGATTAGATAACGCCCAATAGTCGCGCTATCCACTTTGATCTACATCCCAGCGTAGAAAATAGAAAGTCAGTCGCACATCTGTCGCTTACACGCCAATCTAAATTAAGTACAAGTCGCGCTATCCACTTTTATCTAGGCTATAAAGCATAGAAAAATAGAAAACTCAGTCGATTATACACCGAGCAAAACGAGATAACATAATCTTGTGAACCCCTTCTAGTTTCTTCTTACTTTCACTTACATTACCGCGTACAGACTGTTGATTATTCGCTACATTTACTGATTTAGCAAAGCCCTGACCCGGAGATATAAAAAATGGATTGAGTTATCACGCCAGGGGAATCGGTGGGCTTTTTGTAGGAACAAGTTTCTGGATTTTTTCCTCCTATTTTTTGTCTCGGATATGAGAACGAACGGCTTCGGACAGTTTAATTAATAACCCAACTTAGGATAGGTAATCGATTGCGTTGGGCCGAAAGATATTTGCCACAACGTATAGGATCAATAATTTGGAGAAAAACGATTCGCCCTTCTTATGATTTTCCTTACCAGAGATCCTACGAAGCCTAGGCTTTTGAGGATTGTATAAAAAAGGGGGCAGAATGGCTCGTAAACTTGTTGATGAATGAGATATGCCAAAAGAGTGATTCAGAGGAATTCATCACCTGCAGCAATTCACCCGGATCGTGAGAAGCTGACGTAAAGGTTAGATAGCAGACGAAAGGCAACTGGTTCGATCGGGGCCAGAAGACTTGACGTCGATAGACTTCTCCCAGCTCTCCGAAATACGTCCTATTGCAAGCTACAGATAAGCGAAACAAAAGAAAAGAATCCCCAAAAAGTTAATGCCAACCAAAGCCAACGGCTAAAAACGCGCAGACTTCAAAAGAAGAAGTCAAAAGCAAAGGACAGGTCGCGAGGCAGGAAATCTGTACACAAGAAAAGACAGCTTTCAAAAAGATACTCACTCAAAGAAGAAAGCAGAGACCGTTAGAAACAATACTCTTGCCGAGGTTAATTTTCATCTCTATTGCTTCCAAAAATTACCGAATGTCAAACTAGTAGTACTTGATCTAATCGTGAAGTTTCGTTGAAATCGGTTCGTTAACTTCGTCGAAATAACATAGACTCTAGACTTGTACATCATTTTAAAATCAATAGTGTTTCACAAAGGACAAAAGTGCACTTGAGAATTGTGTATTTTTTATTTTCAAAGGTAGAAAACGTACGTGTGCATTGTGCAGGTTCGTCTGAATTATCTCCGCAGTCATCGCGGCCATCACAGAAAGTGTTGAGGTTGACACAGCGACCCGTGGAACAGCGGAACTGCGTTAAAGGGCAACCGGAAGAGAAGCTTCCGTGTAGGATTCGAGTCAGACACGCTGCCAATGCCAAAACTAATAGCATCCTTCTGAGAGACCAAAAGCAAAGTTACTTATGTTGTATCTCTTAAAATTTTAACTCTATTTAAACTAATGGTATTTGAATCCGAAACCATGTTGATGTATTGTTATGAATGAACTGAAATTAGCTGTATTTTGTAACCGTAAGAATCAACTTGCACTGTTGTTACAAGGATTACTGGAACACTGAAAGAATATGATTAGATTTATAGGTGAAACCAGAGAGGATTTTATCGATAGAATTTGTCTTGGGCAAACAATCTAAAGAAATATTATTGTTGGGCGCTGGCAAAAAGAAAGATCGACCCAATAAGGTGCTCGAGAACCCCTCGCTGGTGGACAAGAGCCGACAGCTGTTGCTTTCTCATGTCCTCTGCATGTTTACTCGGTGTAGATTGTGAGCGAGTCTTTTTTTTTATTCTGGCTTGGTTCAGTCTTTTTTGCTACTCTCTTACTTCCTAGTACGTCGGATAAGTTTGCAGGGCAGACGGTTATAAAGTGTACCTTATAACGCTGAATTAGTAAATGGAATAGCTAGTGTAATAGTTGGTATAAGTAGCGGTAATAACCTTGTTTACAACTATAACTGTGTTGGTTCCACAGGAAAAAGACAAGTGCGTCTTCGTATGTACTATCACACTGTAATTTAATCATCCAGGTATATAGTATTTCTATCTATCTATCTATCTATCTGTCTATCTATCTGTGTGTCTGTCTATCTATCTATCTGTCTACCTGTCTGTCTGTCTGTCTATCTATCTATCTGTCTATCTGTCTGTCTGTCTGTCTGTCTGTCTGTCTGTCTGTCTGTCCGTCTGCCTATCTGTCTGTCTGTCTATCTATCTATCTGTCTATCTATCTGCCTGTCTGTCTATCTATCTATCTGTCTATCTGTCTGTCTGTCTATCTATCTGTCTATCTGTCTATCTATCTATCTATCTATCTGTCTGTCTGTCTGTCTGTCGGTCTGTCTGTCTGTCTGTCTGTCTATCTATCTATCTATCTATCTACCTACCTATCTATCTGTAATGCGGTGTACGACAGCAGCGCTTTGCAATTTTGGTCTCCTTTCATCTGCAAAATCTCGCAACTGCCATCCTCCCATCGAATAGTTGAATTACGTGTCATAAGTAACGGCGCGGAAAGTCCAACGTTATTATCATTTTCATGTTATTTTGCTGTTGCAAGATGTACTAATGAAACCAGTTTTACCAGTCATTCCAGCTATAAATTCCTCCACTTTAACTGAACTCAAAATTGCTTGTAATAATTGTTTATTTAGTTTGCAATAATAGTGAAAAAAAGTTGTCTTCAATGCCCGTTATTATATTACTATAATATATTTATTATAATGATTTATTTAATTTAATTTATTATATTATAGATGCTGTAATTGGCTTCCTAGAGGCCTTGCTGGAGGAAGCCAATTATTCATCTCTTCTCGTTGTAGAAGAACACGTTGACATCTGCCAACCTCAAGAACGAAGCAAGAATGTTTTCCATCGTTACTACGACGACTGGGGCATTTTTGTGTTTTCAGTTCTCTCTCTTTCTCTCTTTCGGGCGGCTCTGAGCATTTATTCGGTTTCTTACGCGAATAAAACATTCTTTGTCGACAAGCGAAATCTTCCTTCAGGTCGGACTTGAACCTAAGGATGAATAGACCGGGCGACTGCGTTCACGCACAGTCGATCCCATTCTGGAACCCCAGTTCTAGGAACCGGGACTTTGGACTCGCCTAATCTTTCCACGTGTAACCAGATGTAAGGTGGGAAGACGCATCCCTCGGAGCGTTTGCTCCACTGAAGGTCTTTTATTATTCATAACTTAACTATATCCAGTACACTACAGTAATATAATATAATATACATATATATATATTTATACCGCGTGTTTTGGCCGAAACAAACAACCTATAGATGCATTGGTTGATGCAAATGATAAAGCAATATTAAATCTTCTGAGTTGTTACGAAAGTCTACAAGTATGAACATAGTAAAGTATAGTAGAGTATAGTATAGTTGAGTATAGTATACTACAATTATAGTATAGTACAGCATAGCACAGTAATAGTATAGTACAGTATAGTACAGTAGATA
>JAIQCU010001191.1:0-27598 GCA_022114935.1 Leptestheria dahalacensis | reverse complement strand
CCGCCCGCCCCGCCCCCAAGTAACACTAACCGCGCCCACGAATTTCATTTGAGTCACTTCAGCTAAATTCCCTCCCGAAATCATCGCTATTTCACACACACTAACCATCAGCTCGGAAATTCATCATCTGAAAAAGGTCAAGCAAAATCAATCGTATTTTCGGCTTTTTTTTCTGCTTTGTACTGGTCACCCCTGTCAATCAAAGAAATAGCGCCTTTTCGTTGACTTTCAATCGACAATTGGCCCGAATAGACGAAAGCCAATACTCGTGTTGTTTTTTTAACAGAGAGATAGTTGGGGGTAGAAATTATTCAACAGTTTAGGGCTTCTTTTTTTGTAAACGTCACAATCAGGCACGATAACCTGTGTCCATTCTTCACCGTTTTATCAATTTTTTTTATGTATTGATTTAATTTTTTTTAAGGGACTGATTTTTTACTAATTTTTCTCTCTCTCTCTGTAATTTCGTATATCTGAGGACGGATATATCATCGTGGTTCCATTTTTTGTTAGAATTGAAAATATAGAGGGTTGAAGGGTGGTGATGGTGAATGGCTGATTTTATAATTCGTCAGAGTTATAATAGATGTCCTGCACCGTTTCAGAGAATATAATGTATCACCTTTTTTTTTAAAAAAACCCAACATCTAAGGATCTCGTCGAAGGGAATAATCTCTGAAATAAATTTGAAATTTTTTAAAAGAATAGACCCTTCGCTAGAGTTGTTTTCCCCCTATTTTTGCTGTTGCTAAAACGTTTTGGGGGATAGAGAGAGAGAGATAGATAGATAGATAGTTAGACAGACAGAGAGAGAAGTAAAAAACCTGAGAAGCATCCAGACAGGATTCCCACATATAAGGCCACGCGGTCCAATTTTTTAAATATCTTTTTTTCTCTCCCCTCCTAGACGAGAGGATCGAGAGGAGAGTTTTTTTTCTTCTGTTTTGAAAACTACGAAACTCAATGGGGGGAGGGGGGAGGAGTTTGGAGGGGGAAGGCGGGGTGGAGGGAACCGTGCTAACGAAAACAGCGTAGTGGGTTCAGTTCCCTCGATATCCACCGCAGGGGAAAATGTGTCAAACCAAGAAATGAAAACGCTCACTCGGATAACAGTTTCTGGAGTAGAGACATCTTGGGATCCGAGGACCTCGACGTATCTTCGCCACCGGACTGCGCAGGGCAAGAAAATAAAAAAATTAAAAAAACAAATGAATTATTAATTAAAAATTAACAAAATTATTCCATAAATGTTGTTTCAACTAATTCTTGTTAAATTTGTATTATTGTATTATTTTGTTCAGTTAAAATCAACAGCAAAGTTCCAAGTAATTTATATAAAATAACAATTAATAGTAATAGATCTACGCGAATAAATTGCTCATCGACTAAAATCGGTTGCTTATTTCTAATGTTGGCAATAGGGATGTCAAGCGACTCGACTCGACTTTGACTCGACTCAGGCGCACATATCATCGATTCTGACTCGACTCGACTCGGGGCCAAGTCGAGTCGAGTCGAGTCGAGTCGAGTCGTTGACATCACTAGTTGGCAAATGATTGAGGTACAGTCTAGTGCAGTAAAAAGGGTTCTTGCTGGGGAAAAGTTGATCGCTTATAACTCCGACAATTATTAAGTTATAGCAACCGAAAAAATACCACAGGTAGACCCAGTAGTACTTAACACAGTGGCCAAGTTTCATTTCAATCGGATTGTTCGTTTTGCCAAAATAAAATCCTAAAAGTTGCAAATGACGCCTTATTTGTCTTGCTCTGGACTGTACCTATCAAATGTTTCTTCTTTTGTAAATGGACGATTTAGTTTACAGCGTCGACGATCCGATATGTTTACCTTATTCATATTCTGACGCTGGTTTGGAGGGTCCACTAGAGAAGGCGGGTCCCACAGGCTTTTGCCACCGTCCGAGCCACCTGCAAAGAGTTTAATTCACTACCGATTCCTTCAAATAAATCAGTACCCAATAACTGGTATTAAGACATTTTCCAAAAACAAACATTATTCTACTGATGTAATCTTCGCAATACAATTTTTTATAAAAAACTATAAATTAATAATAAAAAAACAAGTAAATTTATACCAATGTGAATTGTACTAATAAATAAAATATCGCAATTGAATGTGATATTAATTATTATTTCAGAAATTTAATAATTTTCCGAATTCTTTGTTGCTGTTGTTGTTGTTGTTTTCTGCTGAAACTAACCCGCAGGAAGTTCGAGCGACAATCCCAACGATTCCAGGTCAGCCTGATTCAACGACTGACCACCCGGCATTAGCGGTTGACTGTTGTTGCTGCTGCTGCTGCTGTTCCCCAGACTGTGTCCCGGCTGGTTCATGATGATACCGGCGCTGCTGAGGGTCATCCCACCGCCGTGGTTGGTCCTGGCACCGACGACGGCCCTCAGTTCCTTGCGGACAAACTCGGACGTCATGGCGGACGACGCACTGTTGCTAGTCAGAGTTCCTTGTCCTATAAATATTTACTTATTCAGCATTGACCTGTAATGTTCCTAGTTTAACTATTACCCCTTGCTAGTTAATTTCACTTTTCTTTTATCAAATTACTATTTTAAAGACACGAAAGAGGAAATGGCAATGTTAGCATGCAACTACTACAAGTCAAGCCGAGTTATTAGAAGTTAATAACGAGGAGGAAAAAACTACAGAGAAAAAATTAAATCAAGAATTGCCGAGTTTTGGAGATTAGAGCTTACCGGCTGTCTGCCGCAGCTCGGTACTAGTGGGCAGAGGATTGCCGGTTGTGCGAGCAGTGAGAGAGTCAAAAGAAAAGTAAGGTGGGTCATCTAGGCAAGCAGGCGGGTGCACTGGGGTAGCGGCAGTGAAGGGGCTGGTATCGTTAGCAGGCCCGGCCGGCAAACGGGACACGGGCTGCTCAAGGGCCACAACTCGAGCGCTGTACAGGTGTGCAGCTCCTGAGTAACTCGGTTGGGCGCCCACAGCGCGTCCTGCTAGACAGGGGCCACCAGGGTACCGGCTGGCCGGGTGGTGGATTAGTGCCGAGGGCGGTGAACCGCCGGCAAAAAATCTCCTGCCCGAGCCCAGACGGCTGCTTAAACTAGAACCATCGTCTAAAACTAGCAGACGAGAAAAAAAAAGAAGGAAGGAAAAAAAAAATCATGAAAATAAAAATAGAGAAAAATAAATTCGAGACGATTAACATAGGTTAGCATCAGTAAGCTTTTAAAGAAAAATTTATAATAAAAAAAATTGCAAATACAGAGTGAAATCAATTTTTATCTACTGGAAAAAAGGAAACCTTCACCTGGAAGTTAACAGTAACAAGAAATAGCTTTTCCTCCTCCCTAAATCGATCAAATAGCAAATTACCCGTACTATTGGTTAATGTCATTTTGTTAAAATTTTGAGATATAAAATATCATATTTATTTAAAAGCCATCGGGACAATAAACTGAGAGTATTGGTAGAAATTATCAATAGGGAAGGAGAATTTCCAAAACCATGCGACAATGTTACTACAGGTTCAAATTTCACAATATCAAAAATACGCTACGTCGAAAATTGCACACATGCTACTTGTTCATTTGCGAAATTTTACAAAAGTCTTACCTGGATTACTTAACGTACTGGACGTGCTAATCGATCGCTGCAGTCGCATTTGCGGATGCTGCTGCTGCTGCTGCGACTGCTGTAAGAAAATACCTCCTCCTTGGGGAGCGGCACTAACTCCAATGTTGGGAGCGGGTCCATCGGGAAGCGCGTTGAAAGATCCCTGACGGGCAGAGACCGCGTTCGGGTTCTGCGGTCCGGGGTTCGGTAAGGGTCGCATCGACGGACGGACCATTCCTGCGTAGCCCCGACTACCCGGGGGATAGTTGTTAATGGGCGAAACCAGCTGCTGCTGCTGCGGTGGTGGGGGTGGTCCTGGCTGCTGCTGAGGGGCCGGGTGAGAGCGTACCGAGGTGCTCCAGTTGACGACGGTGCTGGGCTGATTCATGCCGGGACTGGCTCTGGCTCCCAGGCCCAGGCTGCCAGACTGTGGAGAAAGCTGAGCGGATGAGAAGTGTGCTAATTGCTGCTGGTGCTGCACGCGAGGGGATACCTGAGCTCCGCTGTAAGCCGGCAAGGCGCCCAGTGGAGAGAGACGCGACTGACTGCCGCTAACAAAAGCTGCACTGGCCGTGGCCGTCCCAAACGAGGAGGACACCTGACCGTGCGGGGAGAACGGAGGCTGCATCGACGGGTTGCGAAGACCCGGCGATATTTGTGCAGCACCCCCTGTGCTGTTGAGCGGGCTGCTCAGCAGTCGAGCGCCGTAGCCGGGCGATGACTGCGAATCCGGAATAGTGCCGCTTCTATTCCATAAAGGAACATTTTAAATTAAAAAACTTATGCAAATCTTCTTAATCAACATTAAATAAACTTCACGGATATAAAAAGATACACACAGATTCAGATGACTTAGCCTAGATAGATAGGTAGATAGATACGTAGATGGAAGGATAGATAGACGGATAGATGTTTTCTGAACGACTGAAGAATCACGAACCTGGTAATAGTCATGTTTGGCGGAACTCCATTAAGTAGATCGTCCATCTGTTGAAAAGTATTGGTCGTAACACCTCCTTGGGACGCTAAACTGCCGTCATTCATCGCTTGTCCTGCACGTCCAATCAACCTCCTCTGCTGCTGCTGCAGCAGCAGTTTCTGCCTTCGCTGCACCACGGTCTGTTGACTGGCCAGCAAGGTCGGGTTGCTGCTGCTATTCGAAACTGTTGGCGCATTGATCCCAACCTGATTACTGTTCTGCTGGGTGATGGTCACAGCCGCAGAGCGGTTATTACCGTACGGAGCGTTGTAAGCCGGTAGCGCAGGTGGCGACGTCTCAAAAGACATTAACGACTCCTGGATTGCGCTAATGGCCAGCTTCTCATTGATATCCGTCACTGGAGGAGCTGCTAGAGTCGCACTGTCGATGACGGTCGACGAGGAGATCAGCTGCTCCACAAAGGCCGCAACGAAATCGTCGCTGACTGAACTGGAACCGACCGGCTCGTAATGCGAATTCATCTCGATAGCCTGGTCCAAAATGTCCGAAAGTAAAGAATCGGAACCTTGAATACCCCAGTCGGCTGGGAAATCGGTGTCGACAGCACTGAAGGCCCTGTTCTGCGACGGTCCCAAGGGTCCGAGATTATCCAACGGGGTCGGCTGCTGTGCCGTAGGCCCTGTACTGCTCATCAGGGGTCGACTATGACCCGCTGTGAGGTTCGATTCATTGAGAGAGATGCTGAAGCCTCCACCGGAACTGAGAGCAGCAGACACCAAACCAATTTGGTTCTGGCTGATCATACCGGTCGGAATGGGTCGTAGCTGCACTGGGTTCATGGAAGCGCTGGTGTTCAGCTGTATCTGCTGTTGCTGCTGCTGAGGTTGCTGTAGAAAATGCTGCTGCTGATCATTCGGGGCCGTATTCCGCAATCCTGGTACTGTAGTCTCCACCGATCTAGCTAGTAGCGTGTTGAGGAAGGAGCCCGACTGAGGAGCTAGCTGCTGAGGCTGTTGCTGTTGAGGGTGAGGTTGCAAAAGCTGTTGTTGTTGCTGTTGCTGCTGCGCGTTCTGAGATCTTGCCAACTGCTGCTGCTGCAATGCTGGCCCAGGTTGCTGCAACCTTTGCTGCATCAAGGTCTGTTGCACGGGGAACGCGTTTTGCTGTTGTTGTTGTTGTTGCTGCTGCTGCTGCTGCTGACCCGGCTGCTGCTGCTGAAGAGGTGGTTGAATATTGCCACCCGTCCAGTGATTCCCTCCAGATGAAGTCGGATTGCCCGGGTTCTGCATAATCTTCTCTTTCAAGTCCCTGGGCAGCTTTTCCTGCGGAAGAGCCGACGGTTTTGGCGATGCTGTGCTGACGGGAAGCGTAGGCTGCAGCGGAGTTTTAGCGAGCAGTGACGCCAGCATTTTGTTTCTTTCACACAGACTCGGTCCGCCAGGAGGTCCCGGTCCTGCTCCGACATTGCACGAGCTGGCATTGTTAGTTATCGGACCCAGCAGCTGCTGCAGTACTCCTCCACCTCCTCCTCCTCCTCCGCCTGCTCCACCGGTACTTGAACTCGTCCCTTGATCCAAAGCACCAGTCGTCGATTTGGTCCCTAGCGACAAGGACGGCTGCTTACTGGGTTTCACATCTTCGCGAGCCTCTTCACTCGGTCTCTTGGTGCCTCGCAGACCGGCTCCGGTACCAAAGTCGAGCATGCTCTCCAGGCCGCTGACTAAAGCCGGAGATTTGCTGACCGGTGTGCTCATGTTGGCGCTCGCAGGTGGCGACGTGAAACCCAGCGATTTGAGAAGCTGCTCGCCGCGTTTGTGCTGCGCCTGATCCTCTTCATCGGCATCCTTGAGCAGCTGCTTCAAGAGCTCGTTCTGCTTGCGCAGCCCGTGTCGACTCTCCAGGTCGTCGTCGTCGCTCCTCTGGTTGAGCAGCGTGTGCAGCATTTCGTTGCCGCTTGACGAGGCAGAGGCCTTGATGCTCTCACTGAACTGCAAATTGTGCGAACGGCCCACGGACGTCGCCAGTAGCCTCTCCATACTCGTAGCTGCGTCATCATCTTCGTCCTGGTCCAGTAAGTTTTTAAGGATACGATTATCCTGGGCGCTTTTCTCTGGGTTCCTCTCGCGCTTTATCTGTAACGAAGTCCTATTGTCCGCGTCTTCCATTAAACTCATGCTGAGCAAGGAATTTTGTCCGCTCGTGCTGCCCCCGTTAGCCTGAGATACCGCCGACCTCTGCATCAGGAGCACGCGTAATCGCCCGGACGACTCCACCGATGAAGTATCGGAGTTGAGAAGTGAATTCAGCATGCTGTTTGCGTCCTTGCCGGAATCACCCCCAGCAGCACCGCTACTGCCGGATGCTCCCAAGTGCAGAATTCCATCCTTTGTTTCCCGAGGTTCTTCAAATAGCGGCGTTCCCGGGTTAGTAGTAGGAGTGTGTCCTCCGAGGTGTGCCGTCTCCTGCAGAGGACTAAACGGGAAATTGCTGCTGTACGGTAGGTTCATACTGGCGGGACTGGGTTGAAGCTGAGGTCCGACTCCTCCCACCGATCCCGGATTACCGGTCAGCGGACTCACAACCGAATGAATGCCGAGCACCGAATTCGGCGCGGGGCTGAAAGCAGACACACTCGGCGGCCTGGGTGTCGAGGCGGCACTCTGACGGGAACTGGGCCTCGAGGACAGAATCCCTAGGTTCGTGACCCCCGACAAGGAAGTTTGACCTCCCGATGTGGACGCCGGTCTGGCTGGTGGACTCCCCCAGTTGCCTAAACTTCCACCCGTCGTTACTGCAGGAGCACCCAAGAGGGCATCGCTTACAGCAGCCGAAGCCGGCGCTGTTGCGGCATGACTGTTGACAGCGTCGCTGGCTATAGGCGGGTTCAGGGGGTCATCAACGTCCGTTGGTATGGGCCCCCAGGTGGACGTCGGAAACAAGTCCAGGTTGAATTCATAGTCCGTCGACGTCAGAGGAAAGCTGTTAAAGGTACTGGAGAGACCAAAGCCGGCGTTATCACTTAAACCGGCCAATGGGGTGGCTGCTGGAGCCATGACGTCACTGCGGACCACGCTGGTCAGAACCGGATTACCATTACTGGGTCCCACCGGTGCACCGGGAGCAGCTTTCACCAAGCCACTGCCAAGGTCGCAATCCAAGAGGGCCAGTTCGTTATCACCGATGACCGAATGCGTCGCCATGACGAACTCGGCTTCTTGAGTCAGAGGGTTGAAAGGGAACTTTTTGGATTTGGTCTGAACGAAGATGTTCACCACGGGGGCCGCCTTCTCCCTGTCAACAGACGGCGCCACTCGCAACCGGTAAATAGGACTGGTGCTGCTGCTGTTCTGCAGGGCCTCCTTCAGGTGGAGCGTCAGTTTATTCAAATCGTCCGGGTGACACAGCTCGCGTATGACACAGCCCACCAAGTCTTTATTCAGGTATTGGCTGTACGCCGGTGACACTCCACTCGTGTCTACAGCCAAGATTTTCCCGCTCAGGTCCAGCTTGGTGGTGAACTGTTCCACGGTGGGTCCTTGCTGCTTCTCAGCAGCCGGGATCCTTCGAGCGACGCACACCAGACAGTGCTGCGAGTCTCCAGCACCGGGCCCTTCGGTGGGTTCGCTCTTCTCGCCGGGGTAAGGCTGCGGTACGGCCGAGATCTGCATGTTCTCGTAGTGCGAGACGCGCTGCTGCTTCTCCTCCATCGTCTCCTCTTGGTCGTCTGGCGGCTTGACCAGCAGGCGGCAGTTGAAACAGCGGCTGCGGGCCTGCGTTGAGACCTCTCCCGGCCAACCTATTGTTGTTTACACATACAAAATTAAATTTATAAATGAGTAAACAATAAAAAAACAATCGTTTATTGCAACCGACCGAAAAAATTAAAATTAAACAAATATACCAATTTCCATTATTTATTTGCATATTGATATACATATGTATTTATATAAAATAATCATTGCAAATGTATCAATGTAACCTGTTCCATGTAAACATCCCCATTTCTCACTGCATTTCCAATATCCCCACTACCCATATTCAAACTGAATTAAGTTCCTCCAAATAGCCAACAGGAACCTGCACATGTACCCCCCTCCTCCCCCCCCCGAAAGAGTCCACGGGTATTCGTCACCTTTGTGTCCACACGAGCAATTCAGTGCAAGGACATGCGGGGGAGCTGCCCCAAAAGCATGTGGTGCCTCATTACCTGTGTTATTTATAGGAACACATCGATGCCCACACACTTTCCATCCATGTTTTCCCCCAAAAGACATCCACTTGAGCGTTTTCTCCACCCCCCCCCCCCTTTCAAGCTCGGTACCTTCATAAAAGCGCTCACTTGAGTAATTTCCTCGGCTAAAGTGCCCAGGGGGTCTTAATGGCTAAACCATCAATCATTTTCCCCTAACAATTTTAATCCCCCGTCTTCGAAATTAAATTCACTTAAATTTCTAACGTAGATCGTTTTGACTGTGTTATTTAATTTATTACTGAATTCTTTTTATATCGATATTTACCGTATTTTATTATATCCATATTCTTGCAAGATTATTATTTTATTTAAAATATATATATTACATATACAAGTTAATAGCTATGGCTTCAGTTTAATTTACTCTAGTTTTTAATTTATAACTTTTTAGTATATTTTTATATTGATATATGTATATGTATATTATTTAGATGTATAATTTATAATTGGATCATTTCTAATATGGATAAGATTGTCTTAGCAAAGGTGATTTCGACAGCACGGCCCACATGTTTGTACCTATGGACGTAGGCAGGAGCGACGAAGAGAAGCGCGCATGATCTCCCAGATGGATGATGTTGTAGATGGACTTGCTCACGAGGTCGTCTGCGCTGTACTCGAGGAAATGCGTCACGTTCTCCGACACGTACTCGATTTTGCCTTCCGTGTTGACGACAAATAGGAAGCCGTCGAGCGCCTCCAGAAGGAACGTTCCCAGTACCTGTAATCAGAAGCCAAGTCATCTCAATTTCAGACACATTTTCACTTTTATTTCCCCTTAATAGAAAGAAGGCAACAAAGTAGACGACATTAATTGGTTTCACCGAGGAAGAAAAAACCAACACGAAAACGGGGCAGGATCTATTGTTTCACAAACGAAAGTCTTGTGTTGTAAGGCAAGATTTCTGCTTTCAACCGTCTGCTTTGAAGGTCTTCTTACAATCCTTCAAGATAAATCCAATCTACCTTTTAAATGCAGCGAACAGTGATCCTATCGGAGTACCTAATCAATCTATCTACCTGTCTTGTCTGTCTATCTATCTGTGTATCTATCCAAGTATATGGATATCTATCGGTTCGTCTACTTATCTATCCATCAATCAATCTACCTACTTGGATATCTATACTTCTATCTATCTATGTATCCATCTATCTGTTTTTTAATTTGTCCATTTACCTGTCTCCCTATTTATCAACCCATCAATCAATATCTATATGTCTATCTATGTATCTATGTATATATCTGTTCATCTGCCTACCCATTCACATCCATATATCTACCTGTCTATTTACCTACTATCAATCTGCCTACCCGTCTTTCTATCTATCTATCTAGTTATATCTATTCATCTAACCACCCACATGTCCATCTAATTCAAAATCTGTTCGTCGATCTATCCATCCATCAATGTACCTATTTTTTCCCATTTGTCTATCTATCTACACATTCATACATCTGTCTGTCTATTATCCATCACTTCAATATAACTATTTAGACATCCATCTATCTATCTATCTATCTGCCCATCTGCCATCCACATACATCTGTCTGTCTGTCTATTTATCTATCCATCAATCAATATATCCATTCGGATATCTATGCATCTTGTAATCTGTCTACATAAGTACCTACCTATCTGTCCATCTAGTCCATCTATCTACCCGTCTATCTAGCTATCTATCCACCTTTCCATGTTTCTTCGCATCTACTTGATGTGTTCATTTATATTCGAACTAATTCTGCATCACAGAGAGCGTTCAGACGCAAGGGTGAACCGCCGAACGATCCAGCGGAAATGATCCCCCGGCCCTAATGTATGCATCACGAATCTCTTTCCCCGAAAAAGCGATTGCACCAACCAGAATGGACCCTAGTCATTGCTCTTGCCACTCCACTCACGATCGCAGACAACGGGCGAGGGATCATTCCGCAGTTGCTCGGTCACGCTACCGCATGCTAAGACGCTCGTTTGTCTCGTAAACCACATACAAACTGACAAGAGGAATTATTATGATTTCCATTATTATTATAATTACAATTACATTACTATTATTATTATCACTTAAAATTTTCTGGATAATTCAGTTACATTTACCTTCATAAATTAGACATCTTCTATTCTATTCCGTATAATACGTAATAATAACCTCGTTAAGTACGTATTAAACATCACTATAAGACGCGTATCGGTGGTAGGTGAAATACAACTGAATCCTCGTATTACCTGCGTGTCTAGGAGCGCGGGCTTGGACGACGAGACCTCGCCCTGCTGGACAACGTCATCTCCGTGGGCGTTGCGATCCTCTTCTTCCTGCTCCTTGATGCGGCGGATTTGATTGACCGTCTCTTGGAGGATTGCGCACTTGTCCGGTTTAACGGACAGCGAGTTCATGTCCGCAATGCTGGCGGAGATCAATTCGGCTAGCTCCTCGATGTACACGTTCTCCTGCGTCGAGAATGAAATATACATACAATCTCATTTTACTATCGATATCGATATCGATTCAGCAATACAGTAGCAGACAACAGTTAATGACACTATCAGGTACCGGTTTCATTACATATCAATATCAGTATCAAAAACCAATATTAATAACAATATCAACGTTACTACCAATATCAATATCACGGTCGATATCAATATAAATATCAATTCAACAGCAATATCAATATTATTATCAATAACAATATCAATAATACTATGAATATGAATATCACTATCACTATCACTATCGATGTCATCAATACAACTATCGATAAGAATATCAATACCAGCATCAATACTACTAACAATATCAACTCAACAGCAATTATCAATATCAGTAATTAATATTACTATTAATATCCATATCCATATCACTGTCAGAATCAATATCACTATCGATATCAATACTACTATCAATACCAATTATCAACAATATCGAATTCAATATTAATGACGGTATCAACATGAATATCGCTATCCACAAATGAAACCTGTTCTCGTCGTCTCTTCTCGTTGAGGCACTTGTTCAACTGAGACAGGGGTTTCGTGTCCGACTTGCGCCGCTTCTTGATGACGGCGCTGCTGCTGCTATTGCCGCTACTGCCCGTGCTGCTGCTGCTATTCGTGCTGTTGCTGCTGCTGCTACTGCTGCTGCTGCCGCTGGCACCGCTGCTGAGCGTACTCATGTTGACCCAGCACGGTTCCGTGGACGGCGGCTCGCATGCAACTCCTCCCAGAACCCTACGAATAACCAATCAAAATTCAAATTTACCATTCAATACCGATTCTCAACATCTACTACAACACAACAAGATTGCAGGGGTTCCTTTAAAACCCAACCGATTTTGACGATTCTGAACAATGCATCAAACGGCAAAATTCACAAGATTATCCAACATTCCACACTATTGATCCTGGCGACTCCAAATGTCTCACCAAAAACATTCCCATGAAAAATTCATAATGAAGAATATTAAGGGTTAATTAAGAATAACAACGATTCGACAAAAAAAATCCAACAATATTTTGCTCACCTAATCAACTATTTTCAACAAGATCCTGCCAATCTTGGAACTGTTTAAAAAAAGGCGACAAAATTCACGGAATCTCTTCAGAATCCAACTATGATCCCGATTACCTTCACCAAGGAAAACAAAATCAAAGAATCCTTCAAACGTCTGGTCAATCCCGACAATCCTGAGGGAATCTTGAAAAACAAATCTCCAAAATCCTTCAAATGTCAACAATGATCCTGGCGACTCCAAAATATCCACAGGATTCTTCGAGACCGAGCCAAGGACCCTGACAATCCTGAATTATGCATTTTACTTAGTACATTACATCTACAACTACACTACAATTACTTATTATAATAACATTATTGTTATATCATACAATTATATATTAACATTATAATTAATTTATTTAAAATTACAGTTACACGAGAATCTTACGTTTTCGGGTCTTAAACCTAGCTATCTAATCTAACCTAATTTTCCATTTTAACAGCGAAAAGTGAATTCGAATCAATTCCCGCAATACAAGACATTTACAGGATCCTTCAGATTTCAATGGTGATCCCGACAATCCTCAATAACTACAAAAACTGAAGAAAAAAAGAAAGTCGCACATGTCCCTTCAACGTCCGAAAACAGTCCCGACAATCCCTAAATCTCTGTCGGGAAAAAAAAACACAACATTTGACGGGATCTTTCCAAAATCTCAACAACAAATCCTGACGACTCTGACAATTTCCCCTTTAAAAAAAATCCAATCACGATTCCGACAATCCTAAATATCTTTCCACAAAAAAAGAAGCACAACATTTGACGGAAAATCTTGACGACTCTGAAAATTTCCCATTTGAAACCTATCACGATTCCGACTCAACTCAACTTTTGACGGGATCCCTTCAAAATCTCAACAACAAATCTTGACGACTCTGACAATGTCCCACTTTAAATTCAATGACGATCCCGACAATCCTAAATAACTTTTTTTTAAACACAACACATCCTCAGAATCCTTGAAAAATCCTGACGACTTTAACAATACCCAACTCCTTTTTAAAAAAATCCAACCACCCATCACCAATCACGATTCTGAATATCTTTTTCTGGGAAAAAAAAAGAATCCCACACATTGATTCAATGGGAAAACAAATACAACTTTCACAAAACAGACAAAGACAACTCGACTCGTGTACGTTGCAAAAGGAAGCGCCAAACAGCAAGTAGACGAAAGGCAACACGAGTGTGCATCTCACCATAGTTGGGGCGCGGGTATGGGCAAAGTTGCCATCTTTATTAACAAGTGGGGGTGGGGGGGAAGGTAAACTCGGGCAAAGACGTGCGGCGTCTCGAGCGTCGACGCGCTCACTAATCGATAAGTATTTCTCCATGACGAAGGAGAAGCGGCCGCACGAGCTCCTCGACACAGGGGGTGTCAAACGCCGGATCGCCGGTGATTTTACCAAACCCAATCCCATACCACAGCGATGCGTTACCCAAGTTACCCCAATTAAGTTAAATTCGTTAACTTTAATCCAAATCACATTAACTTAAATGCCCCACTACAATGTATTCCATTTTATAATCGACTTCTCAGAATTCAAAAGCGTTAGGTTATAATCTATTTTTTAAACATCAGTTTTAATTACACATACGACTTTATCCTAATTAAATTAAATTAAAAGTTCCATATTTACAATAGAATACAACAAACCCGTATTTTGGAGGAAAAAAAACAGTTGATTAGACACGACATTATTTAAAGACAGCCCCTTTCCTAAAACTCTAATTAACTCTAATTTAATGTGAATTAACTTTAATACCCAACTCGTCAGAACCAACTACCATTCACACCTCATCGCTGCATCTCTTCTCGAATGCAATCCCGATATCGCCCCGGTAACTATAACTGCACCTTCCGTTCCGAATCGGCCGCAAACATCCAACGTCGATGCGTCGATGACGTCACCGGTTATTACATAACCAACTTTCCACTGCAATTTACTCACATCGTTAACCGACTTTGTTACGTATTTACAACACGACATTACACAACATGGGGGGGAGAAAGCCAACCAATATCAAATCAGATTTCAAGGATGTCGACACGACGTACGACTCAACATGCTGGAACATCACCGACGTGGCGGTTATGACGCATAGTTACTCATCTACTGATGAGTTGATTGAGTCATAGTGAGTCATACAGCGTTCTGACGGGAATTTCACGCTCTTTCCGACGAACACTCACTCAGTGGCCTCAACAAATTACTGACAAAATCGTGAAAACAATATAAAATTAACTTTAAAAATTAGTAATTAATAATTAAGTTAATAATACAATTATGTAATACTGGACGGGCATTATAATAGAAAAGAATTAAATAATTAATATTTAACATTAACTCAAATTAAAACCTACAGCCTTTGGTTAATTGAATTCGTCTCATCATTTTCCGCCTCTCCCATTGGTCAACTTGTCAAAATTGAAAACCCAACTTGTCAAACTCAATTCCAAAAAGCCGATCCTTCCTCCGGGCTCGTTTTACAAAGATACACAAAAAAAGAGGGGGCCCTTTACAGCTTTCGGTAAATTGGCAATAAAAACCGAACCCCCTTATATTTTATTATTGTTTCACCTCGGAGCCAAAAGGTAATGCCCATCGTAAAGGGAAGCACTCGGTGTCACTGACGCTGCAACAACAACAAACAGACAAACAAAACAACAATACAAACCACTCAATAGATAGAGCTGAAAACCGAATCTCCCAGTTAACTTGAAAAATCTCTACACCAAATCACTGCACGAACGCTCGTATTACGACAACGTATTTCATAATGAATGTAATTAATCATTAGATCAATCCCCAGCGTAAGACTAATGATTATCTGCAAAACGTTGAATATATAACTTGAAAATTAAAGTTACGCATCAAATATTAAGAATAAATAATAATAAATAACAATATTGATAATAAATTACAGAATTACTGATGGAATATATTAAAATATCTTCAATTTTAAGTTAAGTATTGAATATTGCTGACAACATTAAATTAGTAAATTGGATTTTAACACTAGTTATCATGAATTATACAGGCACAGAATTATCTTTTTTTAATTTAAAAAGATAATATCTCGGTAATTGTTGAATTAATATAATTTGATTAATTTATCAGAAATCTTGTAATTCTACTTTTAAAAAAAAAACTAAATGTTATTTCGACATTTGGTCGGATTTAATCTCAATAATTCAATACAGATCTGATACTTTTTAATTCTACTAAATTCGACTTTAATCTACTACCTAACGCCTTTTTATATCTAAAAACCTAATTACAATTAATCATATCAAATCTTCTCCTCTTAAGAATATCGGTAATCAAAGTAGACAGTCCACTCTCCATGTCAAGTAGAAGAGAGCTAGAACCGGAGAGAGCCGGTCGATTGGCGAACCGATGTAACGGGAGCAGCCCGTGATATCTAATAACACGACGATTGGGTCATTAGGAAAAGTGGTTTCTTATCGAAACCAGTGTCGGGTCAACTTCCGCTGACGGATCGTCTTGTCCGCTTCGATATCGTCCCACAGCCAACCTGAGACGGTCCTCCAATCCAAAGTGGCCGGCAAGATCGTAACTCTTATTCTATCTATCTGTCAATCTACATATCTGTTGCTCTGTCTGCCTGTGTGTATATATATATGTATGTCTTTCTAGCTGTATATCGGTTATTATATCTTATCTTATCATTATCTATATCCATTATTATTATAACTATCTATCAACCTGTTTATCCACCTATCTATCTATCTACCTGTTTATCCATCCATCTGTCTGTCCTATCTATCTACTTATCCACCAATCTATCTACCTGCCTACCTTACCTAACTGTCTAACTATCTGTATATACGTTTGTCTATTTATTTGTCAGTCCATCTATCTATCTATCTCTGTTTATCCATCCATCCATCCACCCAACTGTCTGCCCTATCTATCTACTTGTCCATCAATCTATCTATCTGTCCAACTATCTGTATATCAATTTGTCTATCTATATGCCCATCCCGCTATCTATCTATCTATCTGTTTATCCATACATCTGTTTGTCCCATCTATCTACTTATCCATCAATCTATCTACCTACCTACCTATCTGTCTAACTATCTGTATATACGTTTGTCGATTTATCTGCCAATCCATCTATCTACCTATCTATCTCTGTTTATCCATCCATCCACCCAACTGTCTGCCCTGTCTATCTACTTATCCATCAATCTATCTATCTGTCAACTATCTGTATATCAGTTTGTCTATTTATATGTTTATCCTTCGAACTGTCTGTCCTATCTACCTACTTCTCCGTCTATTCATCTATCTGTTAATCTAGCGGTCCGGACTATCCGTACGTTCACTTATCTATCTATTTGTCTGTCCGTCTATCTATCCATCCATCTATACAACTATCTAATATAACTACTTCTCTATCCATCACCATCCAAATTCCAGCTTCCGCACCATCCGCACGCCGGCAGAGACCGGTTTCCCAATCTCAACAGGCGACTTGACAAACAACAGGTGGCTTAACTAAAAGACATGTCTTTTGAGAGAACAAAGAAATTCAACTTACTGTGCATCATCTAAGAAAGCGGTATCCGTCAGCATGAGAACGGCACATCACTCGTTTTCAAAAAACAGCGGTCAACTTTTCAGTGGCGATTTCCGATTGTCCGTCTTTTATATTATTTTTGTGAAGGGGGTTCCAGTTAACCCACCGGAGAAATGGGACAGGGGGGGCCAACGCACAACAAGGTAAAGATGATGACGTTTTTATCGATGACGTCACCGGCCAGTCACTTGAGAAGTTGCCCCTTTTTTCGAATTATTTTTCTTCCCAGTCCAAATTCACGGTGATGTCCTGTTTGAGAAGAAATAAACAAAATTAAAATGTTTTAATTGTTAATTTATTACAGTAATTAATTAAAATTAAATGGTTTATTTTATTAACCCCCCAGAAAAAAACTTTCTTCAGTTTTTTTCAAGATGACTGGGCAACCCCAAAACATTTCAGGGCCGCCACTTTCACTCTCCGATTTCTAAACAAAACGCGACCTTACACACTCAAGACACACGCGCTACACACACACACACACACTAAACCCAATCCTCTTTAACCAAACTTCACGAAAAATCATTTGTTTCATTCGAGGAGTCCGTGAAATGTCGCTCGCGACTCTCGAGATACCGCCGCGACGTTGACCAGTGTCTCCCGAGACACTGACAGGGCTATCGCACGATGAAATTAACTGCTAGTGATTTAGGGGTATCGCTTGACAAAAAAGTAGGGATTCCCGATAGATAACGTTTACTTAACGAGCACAACAAACACGGGAAGGTAGGAAAATAATTCACGGAAACCCTCGGGGAGCCGCGAGTAACGCACCCCGACGCTCGAACGCCAGGTACTAATCTGAATTACGGCAAACGTAAGGTAACGCTAAGATACAGAGCGTTAAATAAGTGGTAAAGAATCAAATTGCAGCGGCGAGAATGGCGGCATCTTGAGCAACTTTCGACTGCGACACAACTACGGACACACGTCGCTGTTTTTCTTCCAATGTTTTGATTAAGGCAAGTCGTGAATTTACCTTCCAATTTCCGGTAATATCGCTCGGTTCCACACTCAAATGTCTCTTCACTGTTAGTTCGGTACAAAGTCACGCTAGTTTTCACTCTTTTCGCGTTATATTGGGTCCACAGTGCTCGACTTGTCCGTGCAGAGCCTGTCCTCCATTTTCTATCACTGAACACATGAAGCGTTGCCAGATTTACAAAATACGTCAACATCAGTATCGCTATTTCCTCTCAAATAATAATTAAACTTTTAATTATATTCTATAATAACATTACAATAAATATTAATTTAGAATATATTTTATATGCGTAATTAATTAAATATTAACGCAGTTTTGTGAAATTTAGAAGCGGTTTTTATGTATAAAACAGTTGCGCATGCGCACTGCCATGTCTGCTCGTGTTTTGATTTCAACACTAAGGGGGTAATAACTGTCGGTAACGTAAATCGCACGTCAATCACAAAGTAGCGTAACGCTAAAATACTCTCAGAATAACTTGTTATTGTATTAAATTAAGGTTTTCATGGATGCGTATCATTGCTGGGGCTATTTTTTTTTTTAATAAATTATTCGTGTTAAAAATAGAGTGTGACACTCCATTTGTTGTTCAGACGTTTATGGGAAAAGCCTTTTGGTCGTGAAAGCGTTATTCATGTCTGGAAGTGTTCCAGAGCAGCGAAAGTATTGACTGTGGAAAAGATCACGGTCGCTACACTTGCTTAATTATCAACCGCCGTGTGTGTGTGACGGACTTTCTCGTTCAAAAATTTTTAAATAAAATTAACTTCATCACTTAATATATATAATTTAATTATGTCTATTATTTAGTTAGGTGTAATAGTAAGATAATGTAAAAGTATACATTTATCGAATATAGTGTAAAAAAATATTCGCATATAGTTTTTACTATTTTTTTAAATCAAGTTTAAAAAAAAACACATGTTGCAGCTTATTTGTGAATGAAACCGAAATAAATCACATGTGACGGAAACTTTGGCACCCGGGGGATAACTAACAACCCAACTAGCATCCCCACCCCCACCCCCACCCCCTCCTCCCCTATCTAATTCACATTTCCTTTTAAAGATGGCCGGAAATCTTCAATTGTGTACGGTGTGTGTTCACTCTATGCCATATAACGGGACGAGGGCGTTCAACAGCACGCTCCAAACAGTTTCATTGTTCATTCCGGAGCCCTTCATACATACGACGCTGAGAAATACTAGTAATTTTTAGGATGAGAAATACTAGTAATTTTTAGGAACATTCACAATTATTCCCCATTATCCGAGTATTAATAGAGTATTATTGAAGCAACTCAACTATAAAGTCGACTGAGAAGCTAACTTTGAAGTCAGTTTCACATTATAACTATACAGCGTTGACCAGTTCTCTTACAAATACAGCAGAATGATACTGTATGAAACCATTAGCTTCAAAATCCAACTTAAAAGTCGACTTTCAAGTCAACTGTCAAGTTAACATCAAAGTTCATTGGTTTCCTGAACAGATCGTGTTAAAACATCCATCCGATCTATAAGTAAGCCAACTTGGAAGTCGACTTTCAAGTCAACTGTCAAGTTAACATCAAAGTTCATTGGTTTCCTGAAGAGATCTTGCTAAAAACATCCATCCAATCCAAATGTAAGCCAACTTGGAAGTCGACTTTTAAGTCAAAGGTTCATCGTTTCCTGAAGAGATCGTGTTAAAACATCCATCCGATCTACATACAAGCCAACTTTGAAGTCAACTTTCAACTTGACTATCAAGTCGACTTCCAAGGCGACTTCACTGCAGAACCGTATATTATACGTTTTTCCAAATGTCTACAAATTAACGACTACAAAATTAACTGTAACTTAAAACTTTAGTCTGCAGTTACTCATGTAAACAGATACAACGTTGCCAGATATACTTATAATTGAAACAGACGGATAAAGGAAAATGCTGGTATGAACCTCTTCAGCAGTCACTGTGGAAATTCCAGTCGGAAAGTTACAATTCGCCTCTGGTATTGATTATAGGGGACCAATATACAATTCGCCTGATACAACATGGAGGTTTCCTGACGCCATCTACCACCTGTGCTGTTTTTACATATTCCTGGGGAGGCCAGGGTATACACAACGCCGGTGCACCCAATCAGCGTTAAAAATGAAATGTGGGTTCTAATCTAGCACGCTATATGGGCCTGGCTTTTTACCGGCCAGAATATCCGCTTAAGCGAGGAAGGAAAGTTGAGCTGATTGAAAGCTGCAGTATTCAATATTATGCACCGTAGTGAATTTTTACACCTTTCCGTTTACAGCGCGACCAGCAGGTCTAGAGGCAATTTAGGCCAAACTATCCCCCAACTTCCGCTGCTGCGGTTAACAGTCCACGCAAACCACACACACACAGACATACAACGGAATTGCAGCAAGCTTTGGGCATATATTTTTGACTTGTTCTTTTTCAGTGCCTTCAGGAATGCCCTCGGGCTGTTTTTCCCTTACAGCATTGCCGGTTTTTATTCTCCTTTGGAACCTTTGGGGAAATGGGCAGCGTGTGTCCGGCAATAATCAATACAGTGTGCCTATACTTAACAAGGAACCAGCAGCATCTGCATGCGTCTTCTGTATCAATAGTCAGCGGAAAGAGAATATGTCGACTAAACCGTTTGGACATTCCTTTGGCTAGAACCGGTCTCTTCCACGAAGGCAATGACTAAGAGCCTAAGCATATAGTCGCCGCCCAGCTTGGTGCGTGAGCTTCCTTTCAAAACCCCTCAAAATATGCACTCAAAACGAAAACCCGCGAAGTTTGAATTTGTGCAGCTGTGTGCACTTCTGTCATCTGATTTTCCGTCTCGCTTTTAAACCATATTTCTGTCGAATGTTACGAATATAGGACAAGTTTAAGACAGCTTATCAGCAGTTTTCAGTGTTATGATGATAAAACAACTATATGGGCCTTATGCGTGATGACGTCACGTCACGTAACTCTTCTGCTTGGTGCTATGCACACAAATCATCGATTTTTACAGAAAATTATTTGTTTTACTCTTATGCCATAAACTTGTGTAGCTAAAACATATTCAAATTAATAACAGTATAGTGAGCGAAGGAATTTACTTCAGGGTTTTGCCGTTTTAACATGAGATGAACGCGATCCATCTGTCTATCTATCTGTCTATCTATCTGTACATCTATCTATCTGCCTATCTATCTGTCTATCTATCTGTCTGTCTGTCTGTCTGTCTATCTATCTATCTGTCTATCTGTCTATCTATCTGTCTATCTATCTGTCTATCTATCTGTATATCTATCTATCTGCCTATCTATCTGTCTATCTATCTATCTATCTATCTATCTATCTATCTATCTATCTATCTATCTATCTATCTATCTATCTATCTGTGTAGCTATCTACCTATCTACCCATCTNTATCTATCTATCTATCTATCTATCTATCTATCTATCTATCTATCTATCTATCTATCTATCTATCTATCTATCTATCTATCTATCTATCTATCTATCTATCTATCTATCTAACTAATTAACTATCTATTTATCTATCTATATCTATCTTTCTGTCTATATCTATCTGTCTATTTCTATCTATATCTAGTTATCAATCTATCTATATCAATCTATCTATATCTATCTGTCTATTTCTATCTATATCTAGTTATCAATCTATCTATATCAATCTATCTATCAATCTATCTATATCTATCTATCTATTTACGTATTTATTTCTTTAATGAATCTATCTGTGTGCCCGTGCCAGTTGGGCTTTGGGGCCGGTTGGGAATCTGTCAATCTGCAGTCCGGCGCGCAATATGGACGCGCTGGGAATTTTTTTCCCCCTTTTTCCGAATTTGCATACGCGGAACTGGGACTTCCCCACCGCATGTGAGCTCAAAGCTAAGCTAATTTATAACGTTTACAGTTACCCAGAGTGAATCAGGACTTTACTTTACAAGATTCAATTCAACGTCGAAGGGTTCATACGTCTGACAATCCTCGAACACTTCAGCCAAAATCTCACAAGTATCTAGGCAAAAATTTTTTACTTTCCAAAAATCTCCAAAAAAATTACAAAAATTCCGAGAAAATCCCTAAGATTTGATTACTCTCAACACAATTCCGTGGACTTGCGAACCCCTCGGTTAAAGTCTGTACAAGATGTATCGTTTCCTTTCTATGACGAGCAAAAAATAGTGAGTATTTCAGTGTGCTTTTCCTGCGAGTTAATCTCTCGTCTCGTACATCTATATATATATATATGCACCAGACCCGCAGGTTGAGCATGCTGGTCACGAATTCAGGTGGAACTTGTGAAAGCCCCTCTGAAAAAAAAGTGGAATGCTTGCGCCATAAAAAATCACCGACGCGCTCTCACATATAACGAACCAAGAATCCTGGTCAGTAGGGAAAACGCATTAATTACACCCGAGCTAGAATTTTGCTGCCTTGAAAGGCCATTGAGACTTTGTCTCTCCCTCCTCCTCCTCCTCCTGCTGCTGCTGCTGGTGCTGCTCTACCATAAATGGCACCCTCGTTTCCAATTCATGACGTCCCATGGGTTCACGCACAGGTCCCGCTTGCCCTACCCCAGTGACACACACTGTGAAACCGTCAGGAATCAATTTCGGTCGCTGGTAAACGAGACGAGCTCAATGTATACGAAAGTGTGTTACACATTTCGACGTGTTATCTGTCTGTTACGAGTCAAATAAACAGTTTGGGTCTTATCTGACAGTCGAGATGGAGATATTAACCTGACGTAATCCTCGGAATATTAGGGAAACAGTGTTTGTTTTCATATCACTTTTAGCTAAGAATCTTTCATGTGTACATGTGCAAACAGACAATGTTGCTTCTCGCCACGTTGTCCGCGTCGTCGAGTAAACAATCGCTGCGTTGCAGTAATAATTTACCGTAATTATCAGTTTAGATAAAGTAAACATCCTGGCTATGATGGAACCAATGACAGACGTGTAAATTTATTAGGCTATTTCAGTAGAGTAAGAAGGTATCAGTGAGTTAATAAGATGTGAACAGACCCGCGAAAGGTGCAAGTTTGGTTCTAAACAACCGCACGAAGAACTGAATGAATCTTGCCAATACTCTGGAGTATTTTTTTTAATTCGTACATATCATTTAATCTAATTATATTTAAGTATTATACACTATTACGTAACCATCCGGTGCTGTGTTATTCCTGTTTTACATGCGACATTAGAGTTGTATAAAATGCAGTTTGGTGAGACGCATTCGCACGTGAAGAACAAAGCTGGAAAGCAAATCGCAGTTGCCATGGTAACCGAAGTTGAGCGTGAAATAGCACCAAGAGCCATTACATGGCAAAAAGAAACACCTGGCGGCGGTTTTTACCATAGCATTACTGCGAGAAGACGACTTCAAAATACCCCCAGGACAAGAGTATAAAACGACATTTTACGTCCAATATTCTTGATAATTATACCTGATCATAGTAATTGCACCAACAGATTATATTTAACTTAAAAATCCGAGAATATTTCACCGTAGCTCAGTTGATTTTGACGTCTCATTGACGTACGTCTCTTAAGCGTCTGTAGTTTACATATAGCCAGCGAAGATAAACAAACGTCTGATAAGTCGTGACATTGTTCTCATATACCAACTGAATATCACGAATAAACCAAGTTATACTGACGTTTCATATCGACCTGCCGACCCTACATTACTTAAATTAAGACACGTTTTTCGTTCGCGTCTGAAACCTTGTTGTCGAGAAGCTTTCCAGGGGTTCGCAAGACTTCAGTCAGAATCTCAGCAACAAAAGTTCCAAAGAATCTCTAAAAAGAATCTCCCCCAAAAAACCTTGCAAGATTGCACAACTGAGACACATTTCCGTGGACTTGCGAACCCCTCGAGCAGCTTTACAAAGAAGAGCAATTGGTCTGAAAAAGCTCAGTCGGAATAAAGCATTTGTGCATTTTCTTCGGAGCAGTTTTCTTCAAAGTTCACGCTGCTTGTTGCAGTGTCTACAAAACGCGGGTTTTCAAGTTCACGGACCATTCCAAGGGGAGGGGGGAGCAAAAAAAGGCCAAAAAAAGAAGGTTCCAACAAAAGGTAAGCAACGATGCAAGCCGTTCTCTATTGTACCTAGGCGCCATTTTTCTTCATCGAGTTTGAAAAGTCTTCAAGGGAAAAGAGAATTTTCTATTGTTTTTACCTACGCAGGGAATTGCTATTCTTTCCGACCGCATTTCTCGCTCATTTCGCCAAAGTTACTGCTGTTTTGCCTCGTCAGACGTGCTCATGGTGTTGCTCAAGTTTTCAACGCCCCTCTATTTGGCCGAGTACTGTCGCTTTTTATTGTCGCGGAGTCATCAGCATTATCGACGCTTATCAACTGTCGTCTGAAAACGACACGTTTTTCCACAAAGCAGACGGTTGGAGAGTTGCAGTTTATTTAAGAGCGTTTATCAAAAGTGCTACTCTGGATGGGGGAGGGCGGGGAATACTCGACGAGAAGCAGCTCGAAGATCCAATCAGCCCTGAAAAATAGCAGCAGCAGCAGCAGCAGAAAGTCATGCCATATGGCGTCGAAACGCCACAGCTTGTGTATAGATATGTACGACAGTCTAACAGTAAACTATAGTCTTCTTTCTCTAGTATCATATGCTGCAGTCGAATAGTCGTATTTGGATAAAAGCAAGGGGAAGATTATAAGACATGTAATGAAAATGTCACATTCAGAGCATGCGGCGCGGGGGAAACATCTTCATCCTCATCTTACGTACATCTTGACGCGGGCCGTACGTTTGAATGATTGGAAATGACGAACCTTGTTTAACTTTAGAATTTTATTTCGGAGAAACTAACAGCCCAGTTTAAATGAAACTTTAGTAGAGTGTAAAGTACTATCAGTTCTATACTTGCAATTCATTTGGTTGTTATATCGTTGAAAACTAAGGTGTCATAAGCAATCAACCTTTCCCCAGCAAAAACCCTTTTTTGTTGCAGCTCTTAAAGACTACACGTCGTATACCCTGAAAGTACTTCACGCATAACCGGTAAAACTTCGCGTAAACACATTGATTTACCAGTTCTTCCACCAGCAACTTCTGTACAGAATCAAGTGTTATTACCATCAGATTCAGTCATGTAGAAAAGTGTAGCCTAATACTTTCAGTGTTACAAAAAGAACATTACGAGAATTTGTTAGATTCGAAAAAGCGCGGACAATGTTTTAGATGGTGAAGTTTTCAAAGCCCAAGACGACGCCAGTGATAGTTGAATGTCCCGCCAAGGCCAGTCCATGCCGCTAGCACCTCAACCTCGATAAGCTGGGCTTGTTGCACGGTGCAGCCGCCGACATTTCTGCTTCCCACTGCCCCGAGCTCGTACAGTTTGGGTTTGTTGTTTCCCTTCTCCCCCCCTCCCCAGTCCGAAACCATCTCTGGCAAAGTAAATAGTTGCGAGAGAAAAGCGGAAAAGGTAAACAGTTCTCTTGAAAGGGAAACCGGAGGGAAGTGGGGAAAAAAAGAGGAACAAAGAGTTCCGGAAAAGTAGATTTACAAGATTCCTTGCATGCTACACGAATGGAGTGTACGTCTTTTTCTCTCATCATTTGTCAAGTCCAATCCGCATCGTTGCAAATAGGTGCACGTATGGGACATTTGAACAGTGATTTATGCGCCCCGTTTATCGTGCAGATGAGATTTACCGAGTACATCTCGACAAGTTTTCCTTACGTGCCACTGACTAGATCAGCTCAGCGTGACGAAAGCTACAACAGCACTGCCGTCTTGCGTGTCGCTGTACGGATAAAGGCAATAAACCAAAAAGGAAGTCGTCCATTGCAGCATAGATCGGCAACAACTTGCTCAACTGCTTCGTACACCTCGGCGAGTGATTTGAACGAACGCTCACTACGCCATCTACATCTTTACTTTCCCTGTTTTGAATGCACTATGCCTATAAATATACACGGCGACCGATAAAAAAAGAACCCGCGTGCTCCGTAATTTTTACCTCAGCATAAGCGAAACGACTCAAAGTCACGCGAACAAGGCGTACTTGCCAGCGCACCAAAACTGCAACACTTGATGAGGAGATCCCACTCGTAAAAGTTAAATTTAGAAAAAGACGCCCATGTGGTAAAAAACACACACACACACTATGTATCTTGCACTAAAACACAAAGTTTCCGGTTTCAATACTTCGGGGCCACGGAGTCACCTGATGCAGAAATGGAGATTGTAGGAAAACGAGATGATGATGACACACCAGCAGACACGTGGAAAGCATAGCGCGAGAAGATCAGACTAATGGCTTTTGGCTGTGGAGACGGGGAAAAGTGAGGGCGTCGCTCATTAGAAAAGTGCCAAATGACAGTGACCGTGAAGCGAGAGCAATATTTGGTCAAGTCCAAGTTCAAAACTTGGCAGCATATGGGGCTAGGTGTGTGTGTATAACTTTCTAAACGCAACAGCTCAGAGTTCGGCTTGAATTGGTTTCTTACCTGTTGAGTTTGTGGCGGTAATTTTCGTATCCCTTGGAGCTTTACAAAATCCCCCATTAACCTTAGTACTGAAGGGAACAATGCGTGCTTGGTTCACACACTTTTTAACTTGCACGTTTGTACTAACTCAGCTGTATATCTGCAGCCAGATTATAGTTTTAGCTTTTCACTCAGATTCAGTGACGAGCCAAACTGAATCGTCTTGGAAACACACCGAACTGTGCAGCACCGTTGCAAGGATTTAGCCTCCAGTTTGAAACTAATCAAGGCGCAAGAGCGTTAAACTTGTGTGCAGGCTACTGCGCAACACTGCGTCTGCTGGCTCGGGGCTCGAAAAGACAACTGACGTTGCAGGAAACTTTCGAGTTCTCCAGCCGCAACATTCGCCCCGCGGCCATAGCCGACCAGCGTTGCCAGGTTCTTACGTACGAAACCCTCGTAACCGTTTAAGTTATTCTTTAGCGCTGATCTCTTTTCGCACCTTCAACTGACTCGATACTTGGTTCAGCGCTTTGTTTTTCCCTCCCAGACTTCTTATCGTCATTCTATTCTCGAAGCGAAACAAAAACGGACTAGAAGGACAGCATTCTTCCCTTTGTACAGCTTTCGTCTTTAACATCAAAATCTTTTGTTCTCATAAACTGATAAGAAGGAGAAAAAAACATTGATTCGTATTTGAATTTTTGATTGGAAAACGACAAGTAAGACACACCCCGAAGTGACAGAAAACGCCCAGGGACCGCAGAGTGGAAACACGGGTTGGTACTGAAGCATGGGGACACAATTTGTCAATATTCGACTGCTGCAATGTGCTTGCCTTCTTTCCTTGTTCTATTCCAACTTGTATCGATACATACGTCTGGTAGAAGAGTAAATAATCGATACTTGGTGCACCTGTTACGCCATTCTCCATGTAGCCAACATTCCCAGCACCTGTGCAACGCAGCAACGCCACGGCCCACCTTTTACAGCCATTCGGTGTGTGTACTTTTGTGCCGTGTCGCCGCAGGCTCAATTTCAGGCTTATCTACCTGTTTCCCAGCCAAAAGCTTTCGTTTTTTTCGCCCTTTCTCTCAGGCTATCCCTCCTTCCTTCCTTCCTTTACCTCCCCCTTCTTTCAGCCCCGACTGCGTTACGTTACCTTAACACAAAAATGTCTTCCT